>VXAY01002707.1:0-18100 GCA_013399855.1 Oxyruncus cristatus | reverse complement strand
ACACGCTGGGAATGAGCGGGACACTGGGAAGGAGCGGGACACTGAGGATGAGCGGGACACACACTGGGGATGAGCGGGACACACACTGGGAATGAGCGGGACACTGGGAATGAGCGGGATATTGGGAATGAGCAGGACACTGGGAATGAGCGGGACACTGGGCATGAGCGGGACACTGGGAAGGAGCAGGACACATACTAGGGATGAGCGGGACACACACTGGGAATGAGCGGGATACTGGAAATGAGTGGGACACTGGGAATGAGCGGGACACATACTGGGAATGAGCAGGACACTGGGAATGAGTGGGATACTGGGAATGAGCCGGACACACACACTGGGAAAGAGCGGGACACGGGGAATGAGCGGGACACTGGGAATGAGCGGGACACATACNGAGCGGGACACATACTGGGAATGAGCAGGACACTGGGAATGAGTGGGATACTGGGAATGAGCCGGACACACACACTGGGAAAGAGCGGGACACGGGGAATGAGCGGGACACTGGGAATGAGCGGGACACGGGATGCGCACCCCCCACGGCTATTTTGGGGCAGTCTGATCACCTCCCGAGGGCTTTGCTGGTGGTGGAGGAGGGTGGTGGGAGTTTTGCATGTTGCTGGTGCGGGAAAGGAGCTTCACAAAGATCTGTGATAGGTCGGAGAGCAGGGCAAAGGTACCAGGCTGAGGGGCCACATGTTGGTGCTTGACCTCCTGAGCCCCTCACCTGCTTCTCAGGGACAGGGGAGAGAGGAGGTGGACTGTGCAGGGGGGCTGTGTTCCCTCCAGGCAGCAGCTGCCTTCTGCCCTGTGCACAGAGGACAGAGATGTGTGGGACAGGAGGATGCACTGAGGATACTCATCCCGCCCTCCACGGCTCTTTTGGGGCAGTCTAAGCACCTTCAGAGGGCCTCATTGGTGATGGAGGCATGGTGGAAGAAGACAAGAAGGGTGGTGGAAGAAGACAAGAAGGGTGGTGGAAGTTTTCTGTGTCACTGGTGCAGGAAAGGCCTTCAGAAAGCTGTGGGATGGGCTGGAGAGCAGGGCAGTGGTACCAGGCTGAGGGGCCCCACACTGGTGCTTGTAGGAGTAAATACCCTTTTTCCGGAAGATTTTGCTACCAAGGAGTCAGTCTTTTTGCTTAGGAAAGGCTTCCCTGCCACTTTCTCCAAACAGTGCTGTTCTCTCCCCGCTAGCATTCCAGAAGCTCACTCTCTGATATGTGAGGACACAAAAGATACCACAGGTCTTTGCATCCAGTGGGGAGAGATGGGGCAGCAGAGACAATAAAACTCGAAGAAGAAACAGGAGGTGTGTCTTCCTCAGGCCAGGCGCTGCTTTGCAGCCTGGTGCAGCTTCTCCTTTGCAAGTTTTTAGCGTTCTCATGTTCAGAATAAACCTTCTTGGATTCTTTCCACCACCCTGGCATTTTTGGGGGTACCTGCGTGTATCTTACCACACAGTGCTCAACCTCCAGAGCCCCTCATCTGCTTCTCAGGGACAGGGGAGAGAGGAGGTGGACTGTGCAGGGGGGCTGTGTTCCCTCCAGGCAGCAGCTGCCCTCTGCCCTGTGCACAGAGGCTCCATGGACCAATGGACCAGACGTGTGCTCAGCATCTTCCTTGGCGTTGCTAAGAGACAGGATCCCAAGGGATGTTGCAGTGCCAGCGCTGAGCCCGGCACATAGGCAGGAGAACCTCTGGATGAGGGGAGGGTGATGTGGGAAATCACACAAAAGGCAGCAGCAAGGTGCTGTGAGGGAGACACCCCCAGTCCTCATCGGGGAACCTCTGCAGTGGGGAGAGAAGGGTCAAGGCCGAGAGGCAGAGCTTGGCAGCAGCAGGATGATGCTAATATGGAGAGAGGTCTCTGGAGGGTTTCAGGTCAGTGAGGTCACACTGAAGCAAGATATTTCTGTTAGCAGCCCCTTCCCCTTGCTGGGGCCATGGAGGGGGCAGGCAGCTGGCATGTGTGAGCTGCAGAGGGGACGGTGAGTGGGCACCTGGCAGAGGGGAGGGCAGGGGGACACTGAGGACAAGGATGAGTGTTCTGGGAGCTGGACACTGCAGGGCTGAGCATTGTTTTAGAAATACTCATTTGGCCGTTTTTTGTGTCCTGTCTTATGATATGGCAAGGAATTCACTGGGGGACTGAAAGCCAGTGCAGGGGATGGTGAGAAAAACAGCCACAGGTGATGAAGGAGCCAGCTTCCAGGCCTTTTCCCCAGTGCTGGAAAACGGTCCCAGACACTGGACTGGGGCAACAGGGCGTCCCTGTCTGACACATACTCTGACATTTTACAGGGTGAGTAGCTGCCTCTCAGTACCACCACAGGCATTTTTCCGCCTCTGTGCAAGTCCTTTTTCACAGTAGTTCCCACAAGTCAAAACTTTCTTTGCCTTTTATGCCACCACCATTTCTATCACGTGATTTGAGATTTTAGAAACATCATAAATGGCGAGTTGGCAGCACCAAGGAGGCCCCAGGAGAGAGCAGAAAGCAGCACAGAACAAGACAGACTGACCATGCTGCCCCACATCCTTTGGTGTTACCTGGCTGAGCCTCCTGTGCAGTCACAGTCACCGAGTTCAAAGTCCTGGGCTGCTGTCACAAAGCATATTAGGGGATGGCTGCTCCAGCTGCGTTTTCCCAGGCCTTTGCACCTCCAGGTGGATCCCCCAAGCAGTCCTTGATGGTGCTGCTGGCTGGGGGCCAGTATGGAGTGGGACAGGACTGTGGTGGTGGCTGGCAGAGCGATGGACCCCTGTCTGCCACTCAGCCAAGCCCTGCACTCTGCAGGGACCCTTCCTCTTCCCAAGAACTTGGTGAAAGGGACACATTTACTACTGTCACTCTGATGCAGGTACATTTTGGATGATAACTCCAAAGCAGAGCATCAATCCGTAAGAGTCCTTCCCTCAGTTCATTGAACCTTCATCCCAAATTTCAATTTTTTCAATGTATTCAATTTTTGACATGGTATCAGTGGTAACTCAAAACTACGGACTCCTTTGACATGAGACTGCCCCACGGTGGTGTCCAGAGAGATGACAATGCCTTACCCTGCTCGTAATTCTTGCCAGGTGGTAGCTCCTCCCCCCTCATTACCCTTCTGTGCCCCCCACCCACATGGGCCACGTTCTCCTTTCTCTGGGAGCCCCTGTCCCTGACCCTGTTGCCTTGGGAGGTGTTCAGCATTTTGCAGGGCAGAGCTCCTGGAAGCACAGGGCTCCTTGTCTGCAGAAGTCCATCACCTTGAACTGAGGCCCATCCAGGTTAACAATTAAGTTCCAAAGTTTCTTCCAGATGGGGGGATCTTCTGAGAGACAAAAGGCTCCTGCGGGCAAAATGAAGCTCCTAGATCAGCACAGGAGCAGCACGTGTTTTCCCTAGTTTGGTGGGAAGCTGTACAGCTCTTCGGCTCAGTGCCTTCAGGCACCTCTTGCCACCCAGACCTCCTGAGAGCTGGCTTTTCTGGGCTGGGAACTCTGGCAAGGTGACCTGGCTTTTCCAGGATCCAAACCCACTAGAGGCCTGAAGGTGCTGTTGGGAGGTGATTCTTCCCTTCACAGCACCACTGTAAATTCATGACAGTGGGGGAAGGTCCCTGCCTGTCCCTAGGGAGAGCAGACCCCACTGGGCACAATGCTGGTCCCTGGCTTCTGCTCCAGGCTGTCCAGCTCTGACTCATGTTTTCCATGTCACCTTCTCCACAGCTCCCATCCACTCCTTTCTGGAGTGTGGGATCCCAGAGGGGAAGAGATAACAGCAGGTGTTGGTGAGTAAGGCACAACCCTACCAAAAAATCATGGATCACAGATAGCCCCCCCTGCTACCCTGAGTGCTCCATTACCTGCTGGGAGAGGAGTCTCTGGCACATCTGATGTGCTGATGGGTCTGGCTTTCTCTGGAGGGGTACTCCTGAACACATCAAACCTGAGGGACCACAGGGGTACCATCCTGGCTGGACAGGTGGGATGCTCTCCCCCAAACTGTGCTGCACAAGGATCACACCCAGCTGTCCCCTTCCCCCCCAGCCTCATTTATGGAAGCTGGGCATCCCAGTTCCATCCATTTGGAGAAGGGCGCTTCAGATCTCCCCAGAAAGCAACTTCCTTCTTCCCAGAAACACGCACTAAGCTGCACTTTGAGGACTCCCAGTTCCTGCCAGAGACATCCCTGCTCTTGGTTCCCTCCCTCTGCGCCGTGACTCTCAGTACACGGCGAGCGGGGCCATTTGCCAATGTTTGTGTCTCGACAAACAGTCTGTCAGCGTTTGGTGCACGACTTCAGCTGGGATCAGCTCTGCCTTCTCTCCCCATTAAATGGCAGAACTGTGTGCAAACACCCTGGCATCAAACCATCTGGGGCACGCTCAGGGCCAACTGCAGATCTCCCAGTGCCATGTGTCAGGCACCCTCTGGCACCACGGTGAAGGATGACTGCGGGATCGGCATTCCGAGCCACCACCGGCACAGGGATCCAACCCCATCCCTGCCCATGGGGGTCTCCTCTGCCACCAGTCACCTCTCCCACTGGGAGTGCCTACCTGGATCCCCTTTGCTCCTGCCTGGCTCACAGGGCCCCTGAGAGGAGCAGCAAACAGCACTCCTGACTGAAACAGGCCACTGAATAGTAGCAGAGGTCATGGAATCATAGAATCATGGAATATCCTGAGTTGGAAGGGCCCCACAAGGAGCATCGAGTTCAAATCCTGACCTTGTACAAGGGTCATTGAGTCCAGCTCCTGGCCCTGCCCAGGACAGCCCCAAGCTGTCAGTGAAAACAGCTTCTCGTTGCTGATAACAAACTTCTCATGACTGATAACACACGAGCCCCTCACTCCCACTGCCATAACAACAAGCTTCCATGGCCTTCCTTCATGGAGCTACTGAGCATTCCCCTCCCTCCCTGGCTTGCTGGGGAGCTGTGGCCTTGGAGATGGGAACAGGACAGCCTGTCTCCTAGGATTGCACCTGGACAGGGCACAGCCTTGCTTGCATAGACGCTATTTGAGCTCAGTGGGAAGACACTGTGGATGTACAGGTGAAGTTCTGTCCAGACTGAAAGGCTCTGGAATTGGTTTCTGGCCCAGACATCTGGGATTCTTGTACCTTTAACTGCAGCCTGACATCTGCTCTGCCCTCCAGCCTCAGCAGTCTGCACCAAGAACAGATTCTGGCTTTTGCACAGGGTCATATTCAGCCTTGGTGCAGCTGTTACAGGAGAAGGGCAAACTGGAAGAGGAGATATGTGGGATGTGGTACATTCTGCCTGTCATGAGCTGGAGGAGACACCAGCCCCTTGCAGCAGCCACAGGCCTCCTGAGCTAGCCCAGTGCTCCCACAGTTCACCCATCTACACCAGTTTGTGTTCACCTCCAGTAAGCTGTTGGCCTGTTCCCCTGCCCTTTCCTCATGCATTAGTTCCTTAATTCTGAGCTGTGAAGACCTTAAATGGTACCTTGGAAAAGATTACCACATCCCTGCTGGACACTGGTGAGACATGTGGGTTCCCCCAACCTCATCCCTCTTAATTAGCACAAAATGAGGATGTCAGTGAAGGCCAAAAGTGAGGCTGGTGATTTATTTCATATCTCTGAACCTCCTTTTCCTTGGAGGAGACTGACTCTGGGTCACCATGGAGTGGAGTTACTCAAAACTGCAAAGACAGTTGATACTCAAAGTGCCACTGGTGGTACCCAGAGGATAAGTCACCCTTTGTAAGGCAGATCTATGGTCTGTCCTCCCCTGGAATTCAGGGAAATCAGCCACGGACATCACAGAAGGCAGCAGTGCTGGCAGACCAGCCAAGCTCACCAGTCCCACCACATCCAGGCTGAAAAGTCTTCCAGGATGTGTTCAGCAGTGCTTGGACAAGCTGCTGCCTCCATGTAAAGCTGGAGATAGATCAAGTGACCTTCAGAGGAGTATGAGGGTAGAAACTGATGGCCAGAGGGTGCAGTGGGACACATCTCCGCTGCATTTTACCCTGTGGATTTGTGGGTATTGCTGGTTGACAGCTGGTGTGAGCCAGGCAGGGTCTGCACTGTGTCCCTGACTGGGCACAGCACACAGGCACCACTGGAAAAAGGCACCCATCCCTTTGCTGGGCAGCTCCCAGACTCAGGGTTTGTACTGTGGTACACATTGTCAGTCTTGAGGCTTCATCCTGGTGGTATTGCTGGTGATGTGTTCATATACAAGTGCTATTTCTTTCCAAAATTACACATTAATGTTTCCTGGGGATACAAGGACAGAGCAATCAGCATTCCCACAAAGAGAGGCCATCAAGAGCTGCAGATGACAAACACATAACTGATCAAAGATCAAGTTACAGCAATTATTCCCCATTTCTGCCACTGAAGAAAATGTGTGTTGCACCAATAATTTTCATTAAACTACTGCAAAAATCATAATCAAAGCAAGAGTAAAACGGAGCCAGACAAACACAGAGCAACCCTGGCCAGAGCCCCATCACAGGAGCCTGATTCCCCTGCCATGTCTCCCCCAGCCCTCAGCAGAGTGCTGAGCTGCGAGTCAGTGCCTGACTCCACAGGGCAGCTTTTCCCTAAATAGCAGCCATGGCCTGCCTCTGTATCTGCTGCTCTTCAGAGGGCCAGGAGCATCCATAGAAATCCAGGTCCTGGGGCTGGCCGGGAGCAGCAGCCAGCGAATGGATCATGCCCAGCACATGCTGTGGCCCAGCTGTGGATGCCTGGAGGCCAGGTCTGGTACTGGGATGTGCAGGGCAGGAGCTACCTGTCTGCCTGTCCCCCAGCTGGATGTGACACACCACAGGTGACATCCAGGTGTCCCCCTGCAGCAGTGCTGGACTGGGAACAGGTTGAATCAGGTCTCAGCAGCATGGGGGGGCTGTTTGTCCATGCTCAGGTGTTTGCCAACACGAGTTTGGTCACAGCCATGGTCGGGGGTGAGTTATCGCAGGGGTGGGATGTGCTCGTGTGTGGGGGGGCAGCTAGGCAGTGAGAGAGGGGTGGGAATAAGGTCAGGAGTGGGGGGTGGGGGTGGGACAGAGGAGCTGGAAGAGAATAAATCAGTTTGGGATTAGAAGGTGGCACTGGCAGCCTGCCATGTGACAGCCAGGCCTGCACAGCCAGCAGCCCAGCTGTCAGCCTGGTGGCAGCAATTAAATGAGGTATCGATTGAGGAATTGTTGTCTGCAGGGTTTAAAGATAAGATCGATGGAGACCAAAAGGTTTAGGCTCCGTTTACTAATTAGTCAGGCACACTTGGGAGAGAAACCTTTGGAGACACGGAGAGCTGAGCTGTGTGCAGGCAACACTGGCAGTGTGCTGGGGTGTCTTCCTCCCTGGCACCTTGTCTCCAGATCCTGACTCTCTGATGCCAGAGGGTGGACAGGCACCGACTGCCAGTGCCAGGGATTTAAATCGGCTGCGAGGTGGGAGCAGTGGAGAGGAACGGAGATTCTGCCTCCGCTGGGGCCGTGAGCTGCTTTTCTCCCAAGGCAGGGATGTGGGAAAGAGGGGCTGAGCATGTGTTTGGTTGTGGGGAGGAGTAAACCAAGAGGAGAACTGCTCCCTTTGCATTACAAATCGTTTGGGGTTGATTTGATACATTTCTTAGGTTGTGTCATTAGTTACAGACTGAACACATTTCTCTTCCCCATGCTCCTTGTGCAGCAAGCCCAGGGACACAAAGGAGACAAATGTGACACAGACTTGTTGTGGCTTCCATGCTGATTCCGCCTGTGCTCCATGGAGCTAAACCAGGGCAGAGCCAGGCGATGGCTTTATGCCCTCTCTGCTTCATTCCCTCACTTCCAGACGATGTCCAGGATATGGTCAAATGGGGACGAGCGGGAAATGGCCTTGCCTGGATGTGGTTTGGGTGGCCTTTGAGACTGTCTCCTTGCTTGCTCTTGTGGGAGGGGGGCTGTCTGTGGCTCCAAAACAGAGTTGTCTTTAAAGCAGCTGGGGAGCTGGGCTAGGCCATGTCTCTCAGGAGACGTCTTGGTGTCAGCTCTGTGCTGGGAAGAGGCATCGGGGCAGCCAGAGAATTCCTCCTTTCATCTCCGCTCACCAGGAAAATTCCAGCCCAGCAAACAGCGGAGGGTGAGGAGCTGTCCCGGTGGGTCCTGTGTCCCACACCAGCCTGTGGCAGTGCCTCATGACCACCACAGTCACGGGTCACACATCACCTCAGTCCCACTGCCCACCACATGAGGGGACTGTCACCCGTGTGACCTGGCCCCAGCCCCGGGGGAACACCCTCCCGTCTGCATTCCCTGCACAGCTCAGTCCCGGTGCCTCCCAAACGGCGCACAAGGGAGCAGGGCCAGGCAGAGGAGCAGCACATCCCTCTGGAAGCCTTGTCCTTCAGCTGGGACTGCCCTCCCCCTGCGCCCGCCATTAGCAATGCAACCTGACCCGGCCTGCCATAAAACACAGCGGGATGGGAGAGCAGCCTGGGAGCAGCCTGAGGAGCCGGAGTCACCGGGAGACTGAATGTGCCTCCAGGGGTGCCAGGGATGAAAGGAAGGGGTGGAAGAGAAAACAGAGATCAAGGACACTGTGACGCCATGTGGCTGTTCCAGGGTGTCTCATGCTTTCGCAGCAGGGCTGGACAGATTTATAGCTTTGTCTTGAGGGTCTGGAGCCAGCCTCCACTTATTTCATATTTAGGAGGCATTTTCCTCTGCTGCTCCTCTTTTTCTGGCTTGTGAAGCCCATGCTGCTGGAGCAGACCCATGTCCTTGTTGTCTGCCTACAGCATCAGTGCCTGGGACAGATACTGTGTCTCTTCAGTGCAAGAGAGAACCAAATAGGGTCTGAGAGATCATTGTTAGCCTGCTGTTGCCATACAGTGTCGTGCCACTGCAGTGTCCAGAAACTGTGAATTTAACAGGCCTTCTCTATGGGAGACATGAACCAGGCAGCTGGCCCAGGGCTGCCAAAGCCGTAATGCTCTTCCAGTGTGGATTTTCCTTTCTGTATTCTCCCCCAGCAGGTGGGCTGACCACCCTGCTTATGGCCACCTGTCCAACTAAGAGGGAACAGGATCTCTTGTGGTTTCTGTGGGTTTCAGAGCCAGTAAATGTCCTTTAGACTCTCTGCTCCAGAAGCCATTCCAGCCCATACCACGTCCTGCCCATGGCTGTGATGGACAACCCATGCAAGACACCTTTCCCTGTCTGCCTGTACAAACCAACACGGCTCAGACAGCACATCAAGGGTCCTGGCTGGTGATGGGACTCTTCATGTTGAGCATGAGATCAGAGCACTGTTTCTTAACTGTTTGCTGGAGAGGTTGCAAGAACCACCCAAACTGACCCATTCGTCTCCCTGGTTTCTTGTCTTCCAGCATCTGCCTCTGCCACGAGTGAGGTTGGTGGGTGGCTGGCCATGGCTACCTCAGTGCCATCCTGACCCCCAAAACAGTTCTGGGGGACCCTTAGCTATTCTCCAGGCCTGCTGACCATGATAAAGCACTTGAAGAGTCCCCCGGGGGGAGATGCAGAGAAGGGCCAACCCATCTGCAGAGAGACAGAAAAGGCTCCAGAGATCTGAGTGGGTCTCCAAGCAGATGCCATGGATCTCCTCCATAACTGATCGGGACGACCTCAACATTTTGCTTTCCACTTGGCTTCAGCCTGGTATCTTCCCTTATCAGGGCCATGTTGTGGTTTAATGCCCAGCCAGAGAGAGAATCTGTGTCCCCAGTATGTCCCTAGGGGTTGGATGCTGCTCACACACAGAAAAGCTCCACATAGATAGACCTCCAGGAGCCATGAGGGCATTTATTTCCTATTTGTTTGCTCTGGGTAAGTAAATTTGGTCCATGCAAGCCAGAGGTGAGTGTTCACCTGCACACAGGAAATCTGGACTCTTGCAAGGCAAAGGGATGCTGAAGGTTGGGTTTGTGCTGGGGGGGACAGTGTTCCTCTGCCACCTTTCTCTCCTGGCAGCTAAGGGGGGATAAGGCACAGGATGGGTGATTTGGATGCCAGGATGCCAGAACTTCCAGGAGGCACCTCTGCCTCCACAGGTCACCATGACAAAGGGGATAGCAGACCTATTCCCACCTCTCCTCTGTTTTCTCTGTGTCATTGGCTGTAATCCAGAGGCAGAGAGAACAAAGAGCAGGCGTTGGGAAAGCTGTTCACAGCTGTGAAGCAACAGGGAGAGGGAGTAGGACTGAACTCCAGCCCATGCCCAGAGCATCAGCAGAAGCACAGCACCTTTGTAGGCCTCCCCATAACGTAATCTCAGTGTGGTCATTACTCTTTAGCAGAGACAGGTAAATAACCCCCTCAGCATGCAGCAAGTTTCTTGTCTGTGCACAGGAAATCTCCATCTTTGAGGCTCAAGGGAGACCTCACAGAATCACAGAATCACAGAATGGTTTGGGTTGGAAGGGACCTTAAAGTTCATCTTGTCCTAATCCTCCTGCCAAGGGCAGGGGCACCTTCCACTAGCCCAGATTGCTCCAAGTCCCATCCAACCTGGCCTTGGACACTTCCAGGGATCCAGGGGCAGCCACAGCTTCTCTGGGCAACCTGGGCCAGGGCCTCACCGCCCTCATCCATGTGCATAAACACCCGAAGGGAGGGTGCAAAGAGGCTGGAGCCAGGCTCTTTTCAGTTGTGCCCAGTGACAGGACAAGAGGTGATGGGCACAAATGGAAACACAGGAGGGTCCCTCAGAACATCAGGAAACACTTTTTCCCTGTGAAGGTAACCAAGCACCAGCACAGGCTGCCCAGGCAGTTGTGGAGTCTCCACCTTTGGGGATTTAAGAGCCATCTGGACACAGACCTGGGCAACTGGCTCTGGGTGGCCCTGCTTGAGCAGGGGGCTGGACAAGGTGAGCTCCAGAGTTCCCTGCCAACCTCAGCCACTCTGTGATGCTGTGATCTTGCTGGAGGCTGCACTTCCAGACCCTGGTTCTTCTTTCCAAGTCAAAGCCATAGCTTCCTCTACTTCCCTTCTACCAATTTGCCCACCTTGGTGGCTGTCACAAATGCCAAACTGATGTCTATCCCGCCTGTGTAGGGCCAGGTGAATGCAGTTCAGTCTCCCAGGCAAGGGAAGGTGTTTGCCTGCTCAGCTGCAGCCCTGGGAGAGCAACAGACTCTGCGGATAGGCCAGAGCCACCACATGCAGGAAACTTCACTGACTCCCTCCATGCCAGGAGGGACAGGCAGACTGGGAGCTCCCACACGGCCTGGCCTTGGCCCTTCCAGCACTGTTTTGATGTGGACTCAGCCCAAGGACATATTAGAGATGGACTCTGCACAGAAAGCAGGGCTGCCCCAGGGAGCACATCCCATGCTGGGCTGTTCCTGCTTCCCAGGCTTCCCCCCATCCAGACTTCCCTTCCTCAGATCCAGGTCACTGCCTCTTGCCCTCCCATCATCAGAGATGGTGAATAATTCACTCCATTTCTGTCATTACCTTGAAGGTATTTATAGTGCGTGATCAGTGCCCTCTGAGAATTCCCTCTCCTGAGCTCCATAAATTGTGTTGTCTCGCTCCCTCCTCCCCACTGCCTGTGCTAATTGCTGCATTGTGTTTGCTGACCTCTTACATTTTGTTTGGTTTCTTGCATCCTTGGACTTTGGGCACAAAGGTTGTCTCCATTTCTCCCCAGGCTCTCCACCGGGTCCCCACATTCTGTGGGCAAACTGATCCACAGGTAACAGGGACACAGCAGGTGTTGTGAGACTGCAGGGTCATCTCTCTGCTTGCTGGGCATTCAATATATTCGCATGTGTGGGCACATCCCACATGGAGGAGAGGCTCAGCTGGAATGGTGGGATGTGTTTCTTTGCAAAGCAAAAGCATGAGGCGAAATAATGCTGCACATACCACGTCTTGATGGGTCATTGCTGAATCCAGCCCTGGCCCTGCAAGTTTTGGGGGCAGGAGGGACCTAAGATGGTGTACAACTTAGTGTTCAAGGCCAGGTTGGATGGGGTCCTGAGCAACCTGTTCTAGGGGGTGGCAACACGGTGCATTGACAGGGGGTTGGTATGAGATGAACTTTAAGGTCCTTTCCAACGCAGCTCTGATTCTGTGAGGACATATTTCTCCCAGCACTTCCTGGTTTGGGCCACGCTGCACTTCAGAGCTCTCTCCTTCCACGAGGAACCATCCATCTCTCAGGCCCATGGCAGAACTCACTCGGAAACAGGCCAAAAGTTACTCATGGTATGCCAAACTCTCAGGTTCTGCCACCAGAGTTGCTCCAGAGGAACACGTGGTTTTGAGCTGTCCCCCATGGCTCATGAAACACTGCAAAGGGCTCAGTGATGCCTCACTGCCGTGAAGATAAGCACAGAATCATGGAATCATTTTGGTTTGCCCTTTTGGAAAGCTCTCTAAGATCATTGAGTCCAACCATTAGCCAAGCCCAAGGCCACCACTAAACCATGTCCCTAAGCACTGCAGTCCAAGCTTCAGTGTTCCCTGGCCAGCACTAGACAGCCCATAGGGATGAGAAAGGGGAGATGAAGGTACCAGGCACACAGTACACTGTTCCTGTTTTCCTCCGGGATGCAGTACGTTCTCTGCAGTCGTATTAAGGCTTTGTTCCTGTATCCTTGGCTCCCGGCACCGCCCATCTCCCACGGCAGGGAGTCCCACGGATTAGGCTTTCGGGAAACAGCCTGCTCCTCCCCAGCTCAATGTTAATGTGGTTACCTCCAGAGTTGCTCAAGGTCACTCTGTCCCTCCCATCTGAGGGAGGATCGGGAGCTGAGCTGTGCTGGGTCTGGCAGGTCTGAGCACTGCTGGTGGGGCAGGATCCAGAGCTGGCCTGGCCTGGGCTCACAGTGGGGCAGCTGCCGGGGTCCGAAGGCAGGGATCCCCAGGGGTCCTGGGGCAGCCGTGGGGTCCCAAGGGAGGGGGCCACTACCCCTGGGGCTGCTGACACTGGCACTGAGCTTTCGCACAGAGAGCAGCACTGCAGAGGGGATAAAGCCCAGAGGGGAGGACGGAGCTGGAGCAGGTCAGGGAGGACAAGGCTGCCCAGACCCACAGCTGAGCTCCATCCCCCCTCTGCTCACACCCGGGGACGGGCATCTCGGGAAGCTGCTCTCCTGGGGACTGTGCACACAAGGGCTGCTGATCCAGCGCCCCCGTGCTGCTCCTTGGAGGTGTCCCCAGCGGTCACCGACTGTCCCACCGCTGGGAGTGGCAGCATCACCCCCGCCTGCAGCTCCCGCGGGCCCAGATCAGATGGATTCTCTGCTCTGCTCTAGGGATCAGAGCGCGAGCACGCCGGGCGGCACTGGTGTGTAGATGCTAAACTAGGCCAGCATATGGTGCTGTAGGTCCGTGGTATAGCTTGTGAGGCAGCACAGTGACCTGGGCTACGGGAATTACCAGAAGTCAGCCCAGCAGCACTGGGGAAGCTTGTGGGGAGGCTGTCTCCTCTTTTGCCTGTTTTTTTACGAGGACAGGTGTTTAAATCCTGAGAAGTCCTGGTCCCAAACGCTACTAAGCAGAGGATGAAATGTGGCTGGTGTGTTTCTGCAGTGATGCTGCTGCTCTGGGACCCTGTCCTGGCTACAAGCTGTACCTTTCCAGGCTGACTGTCCCAGCCTGTGCCTGGCTGCCTGAACAGGGGGACATGCTGTGGGCACAGGCCAGTGGGAGAGACGGATGCAGTGGGAAATCTCACTTCCCATTAAATGCTGCACAGCATTTCCTGGCTGTTTCCCATTTTAGAGGATTTCTTCCCAAGGAGAAAAAGGAGGAGTCCCGTTTTCCCAGGGACAGTGTTCAGTGTTTGCCTCATCCCACAAATCTACTGAGAAAGAGTTTTGCTGAGCAGTTTTCAGTCAGTCCCTCGCAGAGGTAACCACTGCACCCTTGCTGCCATGGGCAAACACAGCTCCCTGCCCTCATTTCAGGCGTGGGCAAATTCTCACACTACTGACCCCACAGGTGCAGACCTGATCCCCCCATCCCCTCTGCTTTCCTGGGTGCCCAAGGGCACAGCATTGTGTTACCTGGAGCATGCCTTGGGGACCCCATGGCTCCAAGGTGGCTGAGAAAAAGGACCAGCTGCTGGAGGCACTCGTGAGATCCGACTCCACACCCCCAGCTCGACAGCAGCATGACAGGGGGTGGCAAGAAGTGGAGCCCTTGCCCAGATATGACACTCACTCTGGCACCACCTGAGAGCTGCCCAGGGCAGGAGGGTGTTGGTGCCTGCCAGAGCCACCCCTCACAATGCACTCATGTTGGGTGAGGGTCACACCCCAGGCAAGGATCCCTCACCAGCCCTGGACCAAGACAACACATCAGCAAGGCCACCCAAACCACCCCTCCCTCCCTTCCTTCCCTCCTTCCTCTCTCCCATGGTCCTGTCCGCTGGCTCCCCAGCATCCAAGGGGCACTGATGTGACATTAACCCTGTGCTCTCCACAACTTCCCCGTTATTCCGACCCTCCAAGGGGGAAGAGTTCATGGCTGTTGTGTGGGGATCAGTTTCCTCCAGGGGGTGCAGCACTGGGATGTCACCCTGGGTTGCTGGGACAACTCTAGAGCCCCTCTGCTCTCAGCTGTCTCCCCTCTCCTTGGTGCTCTGGTCCCTGGGCTGGGCACCACAGCTCTCCCCATGGCTGGAAGCAGTGACTTCCCTCTGGGAAAGGCTGCTCCCTGCACCCTGGACAGAGGGTGCACCTGGAAGCTCAGCTCCACTGGGTGCTTTGCTCCACACAGGGTTTTAAGGCTTGAGCTGGAACCTCCAGCATTTCCCCAACCCCACGTTTAATATCGTCCTTCATGATTCTCAGGCAGGAAGAGCCGTGTGTACAAATAATTAAAGGAAAGAATCAGAGTGATTAGGGCAGATGATTATTGTCAAATTATGATTTATCTCAGAGGGAAATTAGTATCCCCCCTCCCCCAAAGGGCTCAGCCTAGCATGGTGAATGGGCACTGGTTTTTTGATTAATAGATGCCTTTAGAAGGTCACCTACATCCACTGCAGATTAACTCAGTGGGAAAAGTTCTTTCAGTAATTCAAGCTGTTGTTCTCACAAGCTGTCAGCTCGCTGCGAGTCGGGAAGGTCCATCCGTTACAGGGCTGCTGGGTTGGAGGGGATCTTTCTTTCCTCCGGACACATGGGCGTGATATATGATGCTCAGGGACATGGATGACCGAGAAAACGAGCTGTGGAAAGAAAACAAAAACAGCAGTAAAGGGAAGCGAGGGAACCGAGCAGGGCTGGCCCAGCCAGGCTGGGGACAGGGACTGCAGGGGCAGAGCTCAGCCTGAGGCTGGTGCTGGAGCAGTGGTCCCGGAGCTGATCTGCTCAGCGTACAGGAGGAAGGGTTTAGGTGCCCCCTTCCACGAGCTCCTGCTGCTGTGGAGGTAGTAACTCACCTTTGCTCCATCCATGCCTGTGTTTAGCCATGTCCTGTTGGGCAGGCTGACTCCTGTGTCCCACGGGATTCTCACAGTCTCCTGGACATCTCTGGCAAAGATCCATCAAAGCTTGACTCTTCCATGCCGTGGACACCTCCCAGCTGGTAACTGAGGAGTAATGACCACACCAGGGTCTAACTGCCACTCAGACATCTTGCCTTCCACTCAGGAAGGCAGGAGTTGGTGGTGGCAAAGTGGAAACAGGACCACCAGGGCTGGAATGAGGAGGGGCTGGGACTTGCCCCACTGCAAGTACAAGAGCAGTACAAGTGCAGCCCATCCACAGACCTATGAGCGGGTCAGAAATGCTTGTACAAGCTGCTCTTCATAGTGACTTTCTCTACATGCTCTACTATATTTCTTTTGAGCTCCATAACCCCTGTGCTCAGCAAAGTCTGCAGAAGGGACTGCTCTCTACCCTCCTCGTGTCCATCCCTGAATGGAGACACACAGGAGATTTCACTGAGGTGATGTTCTACATACTGACTTCGTGCCATTGGGTTCTGAACACAGACCAAGGCCAAAGATCCCTAATTGTGTTGGGAAGATGTGATGATGGCACAGCTCCTGCCACGATGCTGGGTGTACAGGTACCCATTTTTAACTTGTATGATTTAGGGCAAAAGGAGAGACAGGAGAGCCTCCCTGCAGGTATCCTGCATGTTTAGGTGGAAACATGAACACCAATCTGTTCCCTGATAAATAACCATGATGATTATATTTAGATTTCTTTTCCACAAATGAATGGTATTTCAGCACAGTCATCAAAAATTCCCACTAACAAACGTTTCCTTTGCATCCATCTAGCCTTCATCATAAATCTATGTGCCAGGCATTAATAATATTTTCAGCAACAGATTGATTGACTAGAACATAGCTTGGTTTTCTCTAAACACTAAGGGGTTCTCAACTGATTTATTGCTTACTGAAGTCTGCACATATTTATATGTGTACCATATTCCTTGTTATAGCTGTACCACTCCTTTACCCAAGCTTTCTTCAGCAGATCCATCATGATAGTGTCAATGGCTAGTGTAGGTCTGGACATTGTGTTGCCAAATCTGTAACAGCGGCTTTGCACAGTACAAAGTTGATGTATTTTTGATAAATGACTTTCAAGGGCAGAAGAAACAATTAGATCACTCTGAGTGGTGTAGTCCAGAGGCTCTTACCAATTGCTCCTGCACAATGTCCAGTAATTTGAGGAGCCCAATGTTTCCCTTCCAGAAAAACCTTCTGTTTTGAGGCATCAAGATGTTTCCTGGTCTGGCTGGTTTTAATGCAAGACTTTGGATATTTGGGAGGTCTGGGGGTGTGTATGAGAATCTTGCTTTGATGTATTTTAGTTAGTTTGAGGCTTGTTGAGAAGAGCTTAAGCCTGTGGGCGACACTCTTCAGAGGGCTCCGGGCTGGAGAAGAAATAAAAACATCTCCTGATGCAGTTTTCTAAAGCTGTCCTCATCTAGATTTTGAGACATTGGCCACAGAATGTATCTTTTCGGAACCAAGAGGTAATTCTGGAGTTGTCCTGTGTACCCATCACACCCTAAGGACAGGAGACAACAAAATGGAAGAGGAAAGAGAAGCAGGACAGTGCTGAAAACCAGGTTATCCTTTATAGCCAGACTCCCTGTACTGGATCTGCACAGCAGCACTGGTAATCACTGGGCTTCAGAAGGCCAGTGGTGAGGACAGAGACAGACACCCCTGCTTTCAGCACACCCTGCAGTCTGATTTTGGCTTCCTGTGGAGGGGGTGCTGGTGAGCTGATGAGAGCAGAGGTTTCAGACAGCAGCTGCCCAGAGAGCTGAGCTCCACCTGGAGGAGACACTCTGACGTGAGCACAGCATCCTCAACACACCGTGGCTGTACCATCAGGAAGAAGAGGCAGCTGGAGAAGAGAACAGGTCGAGAATGTTATTTTTACCTCTTTAATATCCTTTGATCCCTTGGTAGGACGCTGGCGACACAGGCTGATGCACTGCTGTGCCCAGCTCTGGTGGGGAAGCCTCTGCTGGTGTATGTACCATTACAGTGATCACCGATGTGATTGACTGGCTGTCTAATGGGTTGTTACAGCACTGCAGAGGCTGTCTTGCTCTACAGGTTAACTGTGAGGAGCTGGGGAGATGAAGCAACACTTCTCTAAATTGGGCTGTGCATTGGGAGCAGAAAGAAGGATCTCAAAAGAAACCCCACCCCACCCTTCGCAAAAATTTCTTTATGGACTTTCCCAAGGGAGGCCACAAACAAACTGATGAGATGCCAGGAGTCAAAAAGAGTCAAAACCTACCCCTTCAGGTGGGTTTGTGGGGTTTTTATCTTTCTTTAAGTGGCCTGAGATGTTCAAGGCAGGTTTACTGCTCCTGAAAGTTGTGTAAGTGCAGATATGCCCAACCTCTGCCTTGCTGTCCTTTGCTTGGTGCAAGGAAGCCAAGACCTGGGGCTTTTTCACCCCTGCACATGAAGTTAGGGGCCAGGTGTTCAAAATACAAATGCTCCTCACCAGGTACACAAATCTGCTGCCACGGATGTTTGCTATGAGTCACAAATACTTGCTATCCATGTGCTAGCATGTCCTACACAGACTTGTGGATGTCACTGACACAAGAGCTCCTGGACTGGGTGTCTGTGACCTTGGCTATGAAATCAGCTCTTCCCTTCCCTTCCCTTCCC
>VXAY01002706.1:18687-31106 GCA_013399855.1 Oxyruncus cristatus | reverse complement strand
GAGGGGACCGCACCGCGGTAGGTACCGAGATCGGGAGAGGACGGGGGCGTTACCGGGACACCGGGAGGAGACCTAGGGAGGTACCTGGCGCTGAAAGGGAACCGGACACCAGGGGGGACACCGGGAGAGGATGGGGGGGGTGGTACCAGGAACCGGGAGGGAACGGGAGAGGGCACCGGTACCGGGCAGGAGCTGGGCACCGGCGGGATGCCTGGAGGGGAGTGGAGAAGGTACCAGGCACCGGGAGGGAACCGGGGCAGGTAGGTACCGGGCATCGGGGTGAGCGGGGGGACTGGGCAGCGGGCATCGGGCAGGAACCGAGCAGGAACCGGCCACCGGGTGGAGACTGAGGGGAGGAATCGGGGGGGAAGGCCAGGGAGGTACCGGGAATTGGCCACTGGAGAGAACCCGGATGGCACCGGGGAGGGCACCGGGAACCGGGATGGCGCGGGAGGGAGCCTCGTTCCACCGGGGCTCTGCCGGTGGAGGCCCGAGGGCCGCCCCGTGCCCGCCTCCCCCTCGCTCGGGGGGGGCTGTCGGGAGCTGAGTCACCGCGGGTCCTTCCCCCGCTCGGTACCGGGGGCGGGGGACGCGGCGTCCCAGGGCTTTTGGGGGGCGAGTCACGGCCCTGCCGTGCTCTGTCCCGGGGCACAGACAAAGGGCTGCTCTGGGAAGGTTTATCTTTGAGGTGACTCTGTAAAATCGTCCCTAAAAGGTTGATGAACAGCCAGAGCTGGGATGTTTTCAGCCCGGGCTGTGCAAGGAGAGGGCTGAAAACTTTAGAACAGCCCGAGGTTCAGCAGTTCCTCGCCTTGATGTCTTGTGGGTAGGGATCCCTTCCTGAGGAACGAGGCAGAGAAAGCCCAAATGGAACAATAATGCCATCGGTGTAATTGAATCTGCCTCTGCCCCTGGAGGGTGGAATGATATCCAGGTGGGTGGATCTGGGCTGTTGCCCCCACAGCTCTCTCTCTGTGTTGCTGCTGTGCCCACATCTCTCAGTGTTCCTGACTGAGAGACCTGAAGAAACGCTGGAATTCAGTAAATTTTTTAGCTCAAACCACATCTTAGGATTTGATGTGCAGGTATCGTGGTTAAAAAAACCAGTATTTTTACAGCTGCAGAGGCCAAAGCTCTTTATTTGCGAAGGCAAAGAAGTACCAATGGGTGGTACCATGGGCTCAGGGCAGTTGGTGGTGCAGGTTGTGGCTTCATTTAAAGGATTTCCAACACCAAAAGTCGGTTTGTGCTGATGCCACCCTGTGAGTGGCACCCAAACTGTGCGTCTGTACCAGCTTGGCTGGAGGTCTCAGTGGTGGTTTTCCTTGCCACCAGCAAGGATTCACTTGGATGACACAGCTGAAAAATTCCAGAGCTCATTCCTGAGCCTTCCCCATTGCCTGCTTATCAAAGGACTTGTGCAGACAGTATGAAGGGCTCCAGAAGAGCGAGTCAAAGCTGATTCTTTCCAAGGTGGCTTGTTTGCTTTGGGCTCAAACAACCATCTTTAACCCCTTTATTTTCATCTTCCCTTTGAAAAAGGAAAAGGAGCTCTGGGTGAAACATGTCGTGGATCAGAGAGGGTGAGCTCACCATCATAGAGAGGTTCTGTGCCAACATCATTAAGGTAAGGGATGGGTAAAGAACTGGCAGGATCACCAGGGTTCGGGGTGGAATTGTCTCTGGAAAGGGAGCACTGCTGGCAAGGGTGCACTTAGTGCTGGCACAGGATGTACATCCCTGAGCATCATTCCAGGGTGGGAGATTATTTAAGCTTAGACTTGAAAAAGAGCAAGGCTGTAGGCAGAGCTTGCCAGTAATGAGCTTACACTCCCAGCCTTCCGTGCTGTGTGCCCTTGCTGATGAAGGCAGGGCATGGGAAGGGGGGAGAGAAAAGAGATGGTCGGATTGGGGGTCTTAAGAAATGAAACTGAATTTCTCTGGGATTAGAATAATAACTCACCAGTCCTGGGAAAATTCCGCCCTTGCTCAGCAGAGGCTTGAAACTGGTGGTGATGCCCTTCGGTGAGGTCAGTGGAAAGGAATAGTCCTCTTTGTGGAAGGAAGTCTTATCTGAAGTTAACCGTGAGAAGGCCCTCGAGGTATAAAAAAATGCAGCAGAAAACTGTGTGCACCCTCCCCTGTGGCTGCAGAGAGGCTGATGTGGCAGTGCTGCTCTCCTGAGCAGGGAGGGTGAAGTTGCCTTTTAGTTTAGGCAATTGCCAATACTGACATATTTTTTGGAGACCCCGAACTGGCGCTAACAAAGAGGAAATGAACACCTTACTCATTCCAGCTGCAGATTTCATACCCTTGCACTCCTACAAAACAGGCAGTGCTGCCAGGAGCGGTGAGGCTGAACTCTCTGTGGCAGAGATGCCTGTTCCCCTTCAGGTCTCTTGTGTTTCTCCTTGTTTTCCAGGCAGGTCCAATGCCCAAGCACGTCGCCTTCATCATGGATGGCAACCGCCGGTACGCCCAGAAGTGTCACGTGGAGAGACAGCAGGGGCACTCACAAGGCTTTGATAAGCTGGCACAGGTGAGAAGGATGTTTGCTGCCTTGGTGTGGTGTAAGTTTGAGCTGTGTTTGCTGCTGGACTGGTGTCTTGTGTTCCTTCTCTTCCCTGGAGTCAGGCCCGTCCTTGGAGCTGACGTTTGTCATCAGGATTCACAGCTTCAGCTCCCCTCTCTTTGTTGTCTTGCAGAGTCATTCTATTCAGCTGTTTTCCCCTCAGTTTTATGCTCAATTAAAATATCTGCCTTACAGATCACAAAGCTTTTATTTCTGTGAAACAGGTTGGAAGAGGTTTTGAAAGGCGCAGCACTATAAAATTTATAACATTACTTACACGAGGTGCTTTCCTTGACTGGATTAGTCCCATATCTGGGATGGATTCTCATCCTCAGGGAGTGCTATTTTCCTTCTGTTCTTCAAAATGAACCTGAAACTCACATCAGCTTCATTGTCAGCTCTTGATGGTTGTTTCTTTTGATCCAGCCTTGGCATCACGGGAAACGACAGGAAGGTTTTACAGTGGGAAAGCTGGGTCTTGTTGGCCTCTCTGATCGTCTCAGTCTGTTAATCTGCCTTCTGTTTTTCTGTTACGTTTTGTCTTCTTGCAGACGCTACGGTGGTGCTTAAATCTGGGCATTCAGGAGGTGACTGTTTATGCCTTTAGTATTGAGAACTTCAAACGCTCCAAGGAGGAGGTGGATGGACTGATGGACCTGGCAAGACAGAAGTTTAGCCGCCTCCTGGAAGAGCAGTAAGAGTCCTCCCATGTCCGTCTGTATCCCACAGGTTCTGCTGAAGCAGAACGGGTTGAAGAGACGTTTACAGGGATGTTACAAGTTGTGAAAATGGATTAAATTAATGAAGACCTTCTGCACCTCCAGTTAGAGATTTGTCTGGAGGGGCTCTGCCTGCCTGGATGGGATGTAGAGCTCCTGTGCTTGCACAGTTTCCCCCACACACCAGATTTGTGTCAACAGTCCCCTCCAAACCTTGGGGACAGGAGAGCATTCAGATAAGCAGGAGTTTCTCGTTGTGCTGGTTTAGTACCAGAGTGCCAGATGCCTTGTTTTCATTAAGTATCGAAGCTTTGTCTTAGTTTTTGATTAGTTAGAGGTGCCTGGAGTCTGTGTTAGTGTTCTAAGCTTCCATTTGGATTTTTATAACTTTTAGGTAGGGATGCCTAATGTGTGGTCATTTCCTAGGCCTTTGGTTATGTCTGTGCCTCAGGAACTTGTATGGGAAATGATCCGTTTCCCTGTATGGAATGGTTTGGGATCATCAAATCCAAGCCAGCTTTGCACACCTGATGCCTTTCTCTAATTCTCAGTTTTGCTGGAGCTGTTGGTGGATGTAACACAGGGCAGATGTGGCACTTGTGCAGTAGAGGCTGCCCTGTATTGTGTGGTCCTCACTCTCGTTGTTGGGTGTAGGGAGAACCTGAAGAAGCACGGGGTGTGTATCCGTGTCCTCGGGGACCTGCCACTCCTGCCCATGGATATTCAGGAGCTGATTGCCCAGGCTGTGCTGGCAACCAGGAACTACAACAAGTAAGTAACACTCAGTTGAAACTGCTGATACTTCACATCTTCCCTCTTATTCCTGAAGGCTGAGGCTTGGCAGCCAGGCTACACCTCTTTTTTCATCTTTGTCCTACAACCACACATATGTGAATGGCACCTGCTGGACATTCCTTGGATTAGCCTCACATCTTTTCCTCTTTTCAGATGCTTTCTAAATGTCTGCTTTGCGTACACATCGAGACATGAGATCAGCAATGCTGTGAGGGAGATGGCCTGGGGGGTGGAACAAGGCCTGCTTGAACCCAGGTAACTCTTGGCTTTCTCTGTGAGGCTTCTTGGGTGAATCCTGCCTGCCTTGCCATCTACTCTGTCCCGGGGCACAGACAGAAGCCAAGTGGCTTTTAAATGTACCTCATTAAATCAGTAGGACTGGAACAAATGACTTAAGGTTACTATGCAATGTTTGGTTTTTATTATTTCAGTTGCCATGGGGATAGGTACACAACCCAGACAGACAAGGAGTTAGGTCTGTGTCTTAAGTTCGTTCAAATGTGAAGGCAGATTTTATATCACAACAACTGGCTGCTTGGCTGACAGTCTTAGCTATGAGGTCAAACAACAGATGAATCATGAACACTGCACTGTTCCTCCACCCTGAAGGAGATGGAGTAGTTACAGTCTGCTCTCTGCTCCAGCTGGAAATCCTCACAGTCTGGTTCCACCACTGTTATGTTTCAAAGAGCACGGAGGGGGATGCTCTGGGGGGGCTGGAGGAGCATTTGGAATAGCCTGTGGAGCAGCCAGCAGTGTCCATCAGAAGCAAGCTGGTGGTTCAGCTCCACCACCCAGTTTTAACCTGCAGTCCTGTGTTTGCATAAAACCCCTCAGCAATTCTGATTTAGTAGTGCCACATCCATCAGGTCAGGATAATAGGTTGATAAACTGTGTCTGTCTTTTAGTGATGTGTCAGAATCCTTGCTCGATAAGTGTCTGTACACCAACAACTCCCCCGACCCAGACCTCCTGATCCGGACCTCTGGGGAGGTTCGCTTGAGTGATTTCTTGCTCTGGCAGGTAAAGTCCTTCTTTTCTCCTTGAAATATTCCATCTCTGCCTGAAAGAGTGTTCTACTAGTGTTCTACTGACTCCAGGTGTGAGCTGCCATGAGGGCTCCGAAACTCTCTCTGCCAGGGGTTAGGCAGCTTCTGGGATGGACTGAGTGCTGGGGCACCTCTGAGGAATCTGTTTCTTGCCTAAAATACCTTGCAGCACAAATCTGAAATTGTATCATTCTGAAAACACTTAATAATGAATCACAAATCAGCCTAGGTGACAGCAGTCAAGGAAATCCTGAATTGCTCATCCTTTTGCTCCTCTCCTCACATTTAGGTAATTCCTCATTTGAGTCGTAAATTCCTGGCTTTGATTAATTTAACCTGGCAGGATGTTTCCTGGGATGAGGAAGTCCCAGGAAGGATTTATAGATTCCTGGAAGAGATGTTTGTCACGTGTCAGCTGGAGGTGTAGCCCTATAATGTACATCTAATGTACATGCCTGACTTGTCACAGTTTCAGGAGCCTATTTGACTTCTGTAATAAAACAAGACCCCACAAGACAGGTTCTGAGGGTGGCAAAGCCAAATCAGCATGACTGGGCTGCTAAGCTAAAACACAATAGGTCCCTAATGCATAAAAAGTTCATGTATTAGCAGTTAAAATACACAAAGCTGCTTCCATTTCACTCTCTCCTGTGCCAGGCAGTGTTGACCTGCTTGTAGAGAACATTTGAATCGAGCTGCTTCACTTAAAGCTCACAATGTTGTTTTGCATATACAGTTTGGAGCCAAAACCCAATTGCCTTTAAGCAACCACATCAAATGTTCCCATTCCAAATTAATTTAATTGGCAAGTTCTCAGAAGCTCTCAGGCCTGAGTTGTGGTTACCTACCAAGGCATCCCCCTCTCCTCCCTCCATTTTTTGGGCACACCTGTACCTCGGATGGGTGTCAGTCCTGCGAAACAACACTTTGCTTGCTCCTCTCAGTGGTAAAGGAGTCCTTTTAAGTGTTAGATTTTTTTTTTTTTGTAATGGCCACAGGAACACATTTACCTGAAATTTCGAGGAACTTGATGGCAAAAATAGGCTTTACCCTCGAGCTGGATGATGAAACCTTTCAGGTTATCTTCGGTGCACCACAACTCTTGGCTTCATTAAGCAGTTTAAATGCCATGAGTGGGCAGGAAGGAGTGTCACTACATGTCATTTGAAGAATGGCTTAAATGCCATGTCCTGATCCTCAGTTCAACTGTTATTCCCTTAGACCTTGGTACTCCAGTGTTGCTATTTTAGGGTTTTTTATAAGTCTCTGATGCTTAAGCTATTAAAAATACCTCTGTGAAGACCAACACAGCATTAGAAAGAATTCTGATGTCTTTGCAGGAGTGGATGACTAGTGTCCCAGCATTAAAAAGTAATTAGAAACACGCTGCATTGTGCAATTTCAAACTCTTCTGGCTGGTATTTATCTCATTTTAAGTAGAATCTGAACACAGCATAGGTAAAACCTCTGTGGGGAAACCGGCATAGTTTGCCCAGCAGAGCTGCATCTTGATGCCTTTTTCCCCTTGCTCCATGTTTGAACTGTTGGTGATCTTGCTTTCTGCAGACATCCCATTCATGCCTGGTGTTTCAATCAGTCCTGTGGCCAGAATATTCCTTTTGGAACTTGTGTGAGGCAATCCTTCGGTTCCAGATGAACTACGGTGCTTTACAGGTAAGGGAGCCCCAGGGAGGTAAAGCTCAACACCAAGTGTTACCTGCACAGCTGGAGATCAGGTGAGAGGGTGCAAAGAGAGAACAGGAATTGTTAGTTAAGATCCTGTTTCAGCAGCAGCTCGTGCCAGATGTGTTGCTTCTCCCGTTGTACCCATGTGGCTTGTTACAACATCTTAGTGTGTGGCCAGACTCCTCTGCTTTCAGCAATACCCGAAATGTCTAAAGCCACCACTGTCTCTGTTACTCATTGCTCGTTCCCCCAGCTGCAATATCTGTCCCAGAACTCACACAACAGGTAAGGACTCCTGATCTGCTACAGGGTGAAAACAACCAGCTTAACTCAAAACACTTTGTCAGTGGTTTAGGCAAAGACTGCTGAGAGCACACTGGAATGAGCAGGGAGAATTTCCATGCTCTTCCTCTAACCCCCCTGTTGTTTTGAGGGTTGTAACAAGTGGGTTTAGAGTTTCCTTTCTGAGAGCTGAAGTGGGGCTGCCTGAGCTGTGAGTCTGTGGACAAGTGTCCTCTTTCTGGTGGGTCCACATGTACCTGCTGAAGGGATTGTTCCCATTGACATTGTTCCTCTCCTCTTAGATCTGTTGTTGTGAGCTCTCCCTGACCTGGCTCAGATAAATCTGGCCAACTGAGTAGTGGCTTAGTAATCTGGCTATTTATAAGCAAAACGAGTGTGGGAGCTGGAGCTCCTGATAAGGAAGTTTGGGGGGTGGCATCTTGTAGAACAGAGATTGCAGTAATTGGCAGGAGGAGGACCTTGGGGTGGTGACTCTTAACCTCCACCGTATCTGGTCGCTGAGTGTGTCTGTTCCTTGATTATTTGGGTCCTCTTTTTAAAGACAGGCATTATATTGCCCTTTTCTACCTTTAGGGACCTTGCTCACCTCTGGGAGTTGTCAAAGAGATTATAGCCAGTCATGGTTATGACTGAATTTAATCAGGTGCAGTCAGTCTGGCAGCATCCAAACTCTCCACGTCCTTAACCTCTTTTATTCCTGTTTCTGGCCCAAGTTTGCCCTTTTCCTACCAGCAATTCATTGTATTAGTACAACTAATGGCAGTTCACCTTCTGCATGAAGAGGGAAGCAAAAAAGGCAGTAGTGTTTGTCATTGCCATGAGCTTGGCCTCTGTCTGGAACAGTAAGGTCACTGTTCTGACTTTGCTCCTGGTGCTGCTTTCTGACTGGTAACAAACGCTGCTTCTGTTCCCAGCTATTCTCCTCTTTTCTTAGTCCTGGTTTGTGGCTGGATGTGCTCATGCCATGCTATTATCAAGGTCTCTTATTGTCCAGATTTGTTCTCTGGTCAGTTTGCTCCCTGTAAGGGCCACTTTGCAGTAGCTAAAGCTGCAAGCTTTCAAGGGAGACCTCACAACTGTGCAAAGGAAGGATTTCTCCCTCAGAGGAAGTGCTGAGATTTAGGAGCTGGAGTTTTTTTTTTCTTTTTTTTTCATTTAACATAGGTGATCTTGAAAGCCAAAAGCACCTAGATCTCATGAAACAAATTCTCTTGCTGGAAGGGTTGCTGTCAGTGAGGCTGGTGGGGCCAGAGGGTGACTTGCTGAGAAGCCAGGATATATTCCAGCAGCTGTGTCTGCTTTGGGAATGTGCTGCTGCATTCGGGATGCTGCAGGCAGTTTGGGTGTAGATGGGCAGCTGGATGGAAGGGCTGACAAAATACATAAAAAAACCCTTGATTACGAAGGATTTGATAAAAGATTTCCTCCTTCCATTGACTCAAACAGCATCACAATTAATGGCTGCCATCTTAATTTTCCAGTTACCCTGCTGCTCAACAGGTAGTCCCAGGATCAGCTAGAACCTGTTTTTTGGTGCCTGGTGGATCTAGGGAGAGAATGCAGGTTTTGTCTGCCCAGCCTGCCCCGTGCAGGGGTCAGGCCCAGTCTTTTCTGGTGAATAAACAGAATTTCACTTTGAGGGTGGAAGTCTTCTGCTGAACAGGCTGATGGTCCCTGCGTTTCACATCAGCAGGGCTGGAGTGCATCCTTTCAGTGGGGTTTCTGTAGCTGGGAATATTTCTGCTCTCATTCCCAGCACAGCAAAAGCTAATTTCCAGTGCCAGAGCATAGGCTGACTTGGGCTCAGGGAAAGTGTGGGGAAGAGTGAGTCAGGCTCTCATTAGAGTAATTATTTCTCCTTGCTTGTTTGAAAGACCAGCATTCCCTAAGAGTGTGTGTGTGTGTGTGTGTGAGGTTATGTCACAGTGACCAGTTTAACTGTTTTTAAAAATAGAATCTTAATATTCCTGCGTGCTGCTGATGTGTTTGTGTTGTTGGAGGCTGCAGGCCAGGACACGGGCAATAAGGAGATACCCGAAAGTGATGTTGTCCAGCAAAAGATTTCAAATACTTGAAGGTAGGCAAGGATGGCTCCTGCCTTTGCCTTATTCCTGCCCACCCTGCTGTGTCTCAAGCCAGTACATTATTAGATCACAGGCATTTGGGAATGCTGAGCCCATTGCTGCTTTTGTTCTGAAGCTGATAAGCTCAATACCTGATCATCTGCTCAAAGAATTGCCCTATAAATCATTGTTCTGAATCCCCTAAAACCTTTCAGCTGCTAGGGGAACAGGATCAAAGATGGTGTGATGACACTGGTGAGAACAGCAGCTTGCACGTCTGGGCTTTAAATGTTCTCTTGTAGCTGTTCCTCTGATTCCAATATCTGAGGGTTTTCCACAATGTGTTGTGACCTTTATCTGTTTTAACTAAAAGTGTGAGCAGAGTTGTGTCTTGGGGAAAGGTCCAGAAAGATATCCCTGTATTTTTTTTATAGCCAATCAAGCAGGCAGCCTGTGGAGGAGGCAGACCCAGAGCCACCCTTCATTTAACCTGCAGGTTGATGGGCAAGCAGAGCCTCTGCTGCCTCACATCTGTACCACAGGTGAGCTGGGAGGCCTGGTGAGGTGCTAACACTGCCCTGCTTTTCACTCCAGAAGGCCAGAGACTCCTACATGGAGGAGAGGAGGCGACAGCAGATGGAAAGGGATCAGGATTATGTGACGAGGAAGCTGCAGCAGGAAGGGTGCGCGTCCCACGGAGACTCCCGGCGCCGACGGACTTTGCTGCAGAAATGCACGGCCATGCGGGAGGAGAGGATCCAGGGCTTCCTGCAGGCTCTGGAGCACAAGAGAGCAGACTTCTTTGAGAGACTGTGTACGGTGTCTGCATGACACCGGGGCTGGGTTACCTCGGGAAGACAACTTTTAGAGGGAGCAGCTGCCGCCCAGAGGAGCTGGCTCGGTGTGGCCCTGCAGTGGGGCTGCAGGGTTGCTCTAGGACTTGCCGTCCCCGCTGGCCCTGCCCGAGGGCAGGGACAGGGACTGTGACCCTCTCTAGTGCTGTGAATGGTGCTGAGGAAGGTGACGCCGTCCTGTCTCACCTCCCTGCCGCGATGGCAGACAATACCTGCACCCTCGGTGACAAGAAGTTAAACTGCAATGAGCCTCCAGTTCTGTTTGACTCCTCGTGAATTGGCCCAGCCAAATCAATTCAGTCCCGTTAAATCAGTCCTGAGCTTGAATTCTTTCCATGGCTTTGCAGTAGGGAATCTTCTGTTGAGATTTCCTCTGCTGTTCCATCAGGGGAGCCTTGCTTTCTGGCAGGGAGAGGATTATTCCTGGTGTCAGGGACATTCCCCACTGCCTGCTTTGGGATAGCATCTTGTCTCTTTCCCACCTGACTCTGCTGGGTTGGATAGATCTGCTCTTGGTTTCCAAAGAGCTAAAGAAAGTCTTGCCAGCCTTACTGTAAAGAAAAAAAATGCTCCAAAGCTTCACCAGGTCCTGTGATCCATCTGAGCAGTGTGGGGAAAACCCAAATGCAGAAGATGCTGATATTGGACCAAACTGACCTCGGGAAAGGAAAAAGGATTGGTTGGGAATTAACCTCATGGCTTAGAAAGGAAAAGGAGTTAGCTAAACCCAGGTGATGGCTACAGTATGCCAGATCCTTCTAAGCCCTCTCCAGAGCTGAGTTCCAGGGAATATGGATGGGCTTAATTCAGGAATATGGTAGCCAAACCCAACCCCTGACCCCAGCCAAAATGGTTCAGAAGGGCTATTTGGCTGATTTTAGCAGGAGTGGCCGGAGCAGCTGTGGAGTGTTGTTTGTTCTCAGTTTTCCGTTGGCAGGGAGCTGGACAAGCTGATTTCCAAGATTGTTTCCGTCCCCATGGTCAAAATAAGTGAAAATGTGTTGATTTTTCTTGTTCTTGATGCACACACAGGTGTAGCAGTACCAGCTATTGCTGGGTTTGAAGTGTTTCTTTTTACCTCCAGGTGAAAACTAGAAAATGCAGATTTAAAAGACTTGTAAGTGCTGCAGAGTGAGCACTTGGCATGTGATTGTGAAGAGGATAACTGCATTGTCAAATGGGGAATAAAGCATATTCATACCAAAGTTATTTAAAAAAATAAGCTGAATGTTTAAAAGTACGTGGAGCTGCTTATTCTAAGGTGTGATGAAGTTGGCATCCAGGTCTAATATAGTAATATTTAACCTGTGACAGGCTCCTCATGTGAATCCTGTTATGCTGGGAGTGATTTGAAGGTTCTTTTTACAGTGTAGTGTGAGCAGTTTGATGATACCCCAAAGCTTGGCCGAGTGAAGCTGCACGTGCAGGTACCACCTCTTGTGTAAGTAGCAAACGGAATTTGGGTAAAGGTGTGCTGAGATGATGGGAGCTGTTGATATTTAAACTTCTTTTGCTATATTTTCTCCCCATTTCAGGGAACTGTGGGAAGAAGGCACTCTCCACGAGATGGAACACTGTCCAGTCTGCTTTGCCTGGCTGATGGGGAGGTTCTTCTACACAAAAAAAAAATGTATTTTTGCCTTAAAAAAAAAAAAGGCGCTTTTCCATTGCGTTATGATACTGCAGGTGACTAAAGGCACAGTGGTGGCTTTCCACAAAGTACTGTTGCATGTGTGGTAAGTGAAGGATCTGGTTTACAAAAGGTTTGTAGGGGAAGTTTTAATAATCCCTTTTATAAAAGGCATCACTGGAGTAGGGGAGGAGGAAAAGTCCTCCAGGCAGTGGCAGAAGGTTTGTATTACCTGAGTTTGTATATCCTACTGCCTCAGTTATTCCAGTAAATATAATTCCAGTTATTCCCCCTGTAAGCCTGCCTTTATCAGAGGGCGGGCATAAGTTACCCAGGCAAACTTGGGAGTTTCACGAGTCCATCCTTCCAGTGAATCTGTGGGAACAGAGCCACCGCCTTCTGTCAGTGACAACCGATCCTCCATAACTCACGTTTATGGGGTGAAGATGGGGGGAAAAATCAGCACAGCTGGAAAGATGTGCAGTCAAGGCCTGAAAAAGCCTGGGGAAGGGAGCTGGGGGGGGGGANGGTTTTTCGGGATGAGGTTCAATTAAAAAGGGAGAAGTTTGGGGCACAAGGAAGTCGTGATGAAGATCCTTAGATTTGCAGCACAGTGGCTGTGGCCCTGCCAGGCGCGAGGAATGTCCCCTCCTGGAAGCAGTCCACCTCCCCGAGCCACCTGGCACCGCCATCGGTCACCTGTCGTAATCCCTTTAACCGTCATTTTATTGCATTTTAACATTTGTTT
>VXAY01002706.1:0-17373 GCA_013399855.1 Oxyruncus cristatus | reverse complement strand
AAACGGCGGGGGCGGGAGGGGAGTGGGGAGGCCCTGAGGGGACATGGACCCTCCCCGCGCACACACACACACGGACGGACGGCCCCGGCAGCGCCCGCCCCGCCTGGGGTGGGTCGGTGCGGGGTTGCGCCCCGGGATCCCCCGCCCCGGCCCCGCGGGGAGGGGCTGCGGCCGTGGGGATGGTGCCGTGGGGATGCTCCCCCTTGGGGGTTAAAATAGCGGCTGGTGCCCGAGCGTGTGTGCTCCCCACCCCATCACCTGTCCCCACAACCTGTGTCCCCAGGCTGAAGGAGAGACCAAGGGCGATAAGGCCAAAGTTAAGGATGAGGTAAGAACTTCGGTGCTTTGGGAAAGTTGGATCATCAAGTGTTTCTGTTGGAAGACGGGGTTTAACTTCACCAGAATGTCTGGGGAGTTGTGGGGAGGGCGGAGGGTTGGTCTCATTTGATTCTGACTTTCCAAAGTCTTAAGTGTCTTTTAATCATGAAAAATCTACTTTTAAACGTGAAAATTCTACTTAACTATCATCAGCTATTAGTGATTTCAATTACATAGCTCTGTGTTGCTTGAGGATGGGGTGGAGGGGTGGGGAAAGGAGCTAAAAACATAATTTCTGGGGGTTTTTACTACTTTGAAGTCAGAGTTACTTGATGAGTTTTTGAGAGTTCATATTCCATGGGGCTAAACTCAATCATTTTCCTCTTTCAACAGCCACAACGGAGATCAGCGAGGTTATCTGCTGTGAGTACCCTCTTGCTGGGCAGAGATGTCACAACACTTGGTATTTTTACAATTGAGCATTAGGTGTGTAAATGTGTCAGAGCTGTAGGAGACATGTTGTTAGTTGGGAGTAAGTTACTGGCTTAAAGAACTGCCCCATTATGTGTTGTTATGGGAGTGGTAAAATAATTGACAAATCAAGTAACTGCTTCGATTTCAAATGTTTTGCCTTGCTTTCCTAAAAACTGAGCTGTTTAGGCTGAATGTTTCAAAAATGCAGTTTGTTTCCCTTTAAAATTATTTCAGTAAATAGCATGAATAAGTTATTTTAAGGAAAGTCCCGGGAGCGGGACTTGTCATAATGACATGTAGTGGTAGGACGAGGGGGAATGGCCTTAGACTGAAGCAGGGTTAGATGGGATATTGGGAAGGAATTCCTCCCTGTGAGTGTGGTGAGGCCCTGGCACAGGTTGCCCAGAGAAGCTGTGGCTGCCCCTGGATCCCTGGAAGTGTCCAAGGCCAGCATGGACGGGGCTTGGAGCAGCCTGGGCTAGTGGAAGGTGTCCCTGCCCATGGCAGGAGGGTGGAACAAAATGAGCTTTTAAGGTCCCTTCTAACCCAAACCATTCCATGATTCTCTAAAACAATGTTTTCCCTCCCTTGCAGAAACCTGCTCCTCCAAAGCCAGAGCCCAAACCTAAGAAGGCAGCTCCAAAGGTGAGTTGTGTCGGTGCCTTTTCGAGGGCTGAATGGGTTGTGAGGTTTAGCTTTGATTGGTAACAACTAATAAATAGACTGACCTGTGTTGTCACTTCATTAAGTGGCGCTGGAAACTTCCAGATTTTACAAAATCTGTGTTAAAAATACCAAACTGAAGATTGTTCACAGTGGTTGTCAGACCCTTAAACACACATTGTTATGCTGTGTTCTTTGGGGCCAACACCCAGCTGCTGGTCACTGACAGCAGAAACACCACCTTGCCTTTACAGAAGAGCGAGAAGGTGCCCAAGGGGAAGAAGGGAAAAGCTGATGCTGGCAAGGAGGGAAACAACCCTGCAGAAAACGGAGATGCCAAAACAGACCAGGTAACGCAGCACCCTGTCTTACATCAGGATTTACTCCTTTCCCTCTCAAGCAGGGACAGGTCTTGGCTTGTGCTAACGAAGAGGAACTGTTGCTTGTTTACACCTGTTGCTTATGACACTTAAAGACACATCCCCAGACATGGCAGGTGTTGGTAAACAGTTAAAGTTGTCTGTTTGCCAGGTGCTGTTGCCAGTTGCTGTTCTGGCTCTGTAAAGTTTGCACCTAAAAAGCAGCTTTTAAGTTGTCTTTTGCGGTGCCTCGAATGCCAGATTTAATTTTATTTAAAATTACTTAGTTTCATTACAAATCAGAGCAGAGAACGCTTGTTCTGCTCAGGGATTTGTTATTTAGAAAAATGAGTTTCCATTTGTTTCCTGTGTTGACTTGGGTCCCCTTTTCCTTTGCAGGCACAGAAAGCCGAAGGTGCTGGTGAAGCCAAGTAAAAACGTGTGAATTTTTGATAACTGTGTACTTCTGGTGACTGTACAGTTTGAAATACTATTTTTTATCAAGTTTTATAACAATGCAGAATTTTGGTTTACTTTTTTTTAAGCTATGTTGTTAGCACACAGACCGCTTCGTTGTTGTGTTTCGGGGGAGGGATGGGGGGAGGGGGAGCAGTGGGGGCAAATGTCATTTAGTCTATTTCTCAAAACCTAAATTTTAATAAGAAAAGCTTTTTCCAGTCCCCCAGTTTTTGGAAGAAGGGCCCTTCCTGAAGGGAGATGAGGAAGGGATTCCTGATGCTGCGTGTCGGTCGAGTCCAGGTGAACATCAGAGCTCTCAAGATGCCGTTGCCTACTCCTAAACCTAATGCCACCAGTTTTCCTTTGGTGTCTCCCTGTTTACCCAGAGCCTGTCACTCCAAAACACGGCAAAACCGGCATTTTCGGGACGTACCGCGCTCAGTCCCTTGTCAGGTGATCCGGATTTCTGGTGTCTAATTTGGGAATTTCACTGGCTCAAAAGCGGGAGCTGCACTTCCTCTTTTCTATTGTGGATCTTCAGATACAGAAACCTGCCTTTAAATCTTTTTTTTCCTCCTGTAAAAAGTCAGGGTCGGTTTGTGCGGAGTTGTCAAACAACGCGCTGGTGCGAACGTGTCCACCCTCACTCTAAAGTTTTTCCCTCTACAAGTGTGAGCTGAAGATTCCTACGGTTCCATAGCAACTTTTCCGTTTCACTAGTCCACGCAGGGAGGGGGAGTTCGACAGTTGTTGTAAAATGTTGCAGATTGTAGCCCATGTCCTGCCTAAATTACCATGATTGTTCATGAAAAGTACCTTTAATAAAGCTGGATACGGTTTGGCTTGGACTGTTCTTAATGCTTTCTGATTCCTCCTGCCTTTATTTTTTTTTTTTTTATCTCAGGTCATTTAAGAACTCGCTGTGTGCGTGCCTGCGTTTATTTTTTTTTCATTCAGATAATTAGCTCGGTCTTAATTTATGACTGCAAAGTGGGATTTCCTTGCCTAAAAGCAAGGTTTCCTTAACTAAAAACTAGGTTGCCGCAGGATGTCTTGGAACTCTTGGGAAGGCCCAAAATGAAGCATGTAAGTGAATCTATTGAGATAAATTATCCTCTTTATTGTCAAGAAAAATGGTGCTGTATAAAACAGGAATACTGTGATCTTGCAGTCGCTGCAGAGAAAAGCAAATTCTGGTGAGCTTTTCTTGGGAGTGAAACCAGAACTGGCTCCATAAAACTGGTGATGTGTTACATTTCTGCACTTAAATTTGAATATTGTTGCTCCTGCTAATCGAATCCAGACCTGGCTTTGGTAGTGACTAAGCAGGAGATGAGATTTGTTGAGTAAAAATGCACCGTTTTTATAGTTGCTACTTAGACTCCAGAGCAGAGCCAAACCCAAACCCCCTGTGTAAACGTCTCCTTCAGTGACTGTCAGATGGAATATTTTTTCCATCTCTGCTTGACCTTTGCTGGGATTTCGGTGTCTGTGATTAAGTTCAGTGACCTGTTTCAACCTGTGCTGATTTCGGAGGGGGTCCAGTGAAAACGAGCAGGGCAGAGTTTCCACATCCAGAGATTTTTCGGTGTCAGGAGCGCTGGGAAGTGCTCTGGAGCGGCTGCACCTACAGGGAACAGTGAGATGTGCTGAAGTGAACTGCTCCATCTTGTGTTACCGTAGCTGGAATGTCACATTCGCCCTCGCAAATAGAAATAACGATGAATAATCCTGTTTAATAGTCTTTAATAAGCCCCACCCAGAAGCAGCAGCTTAGAAACAGCTCCTGTCCAGTGGCTCGGGCAGCCAGGCAGTGGGATGTAGCTGCTGGAAGGCTGTGGGAGCAGGGAGAGGAGGTTGGTGGTTGTCCAGGGCGTTCTCCCAAGAGATGCAGCTTGGGAGGAGCCCTGTGTGGGGTTGAGGTGGTGGGAAAAGGGGGAGGCGAGTCCAGGAGCGACCGGAATGGCTGTTGGGGTTCTGTGACGTCTCTCTGGTTCACTCTGCCTTGTTCCCATCTTAGGGATGGTGGGAGGTGTGAACTTGGGATTTCACAACAAATCCCAACTTTCCAAGTACCGGAGGGGGCGAGTCTTGAAGTCGTGGAATGGTCTGGGACTTGGGCACAGCCTGGGTGATACCGTAAGCACTGTCTGGGTGGTGAAATTGGGGTTTCACCCAATAATGCGATTACATTAAAATAATAATTACATTTTTAAATCTGCAAGTTTGGAGCGGCCTGCCTTGCTTTTGCAGAGTTTTGCCTTGTTGGGCATCGACAAAGAAAACGAGCATATTTCCAAAGGAATTGGGTTCCGAAGGGGTTGCTACTGGCCAAGTTGCCAAGAGGAGTGTTCCTGTATTTTCCTTTATCCTGGTCTGGAATCTACGTGCTGATCCAATCATCCCCATGTAAAAGGTGTTATAAAGGAGTTTTAACCTCCCTGGGGTGATCTGTGCCATATCTTGGTGAGGGCTCTGTCTCTTCTCCTCAGAAATCGATGGATATTTTTAGGGCTGAGATTCCAAGCTCTTGCTCCGTCTGAGGTGCTTCCCACTGGATGTGCCCTGGCGCTGGAATTATTGGCCTGTTGGGCTTGACTCAACACGCAGGGCTCATCTATTTCTCCTTAAGCAAATAGAGGGTGAGGGATGCTAAAGCCAGTAAATCCAACTAATTAGTTGTGTAAATTAAAGCTGAGGAGCTCTGTGCTGCAGCCTGTGCATGGTTAGCGGTTAGAGGCACCACAAATCTGCATCGCCGCCTGCCAGGACGCCTGAAGCTAAAAAGGAAGTTTTTCTGTGTTAAATTGTAATCATTTCACATGGAAAATGGCCTCTGTGTATCTGCTGGGAGGGGGATTTGTGCTGCCTGGTGTGGTTAAGAAGCCGGTCTGCCGGGCGGGCTCTGCATCAGCACAGGTTTCTGTCCTGTTTGTGTGAGTTCTTGGAAACTGGGCACCACCAGTTTGATGGGGACACGTGTGAAAACCCCGACAAGTCTTCCCGTTGGAGGGTGGGTGGTTCCTGTGCAGCAACGTGCGGTCATCTTCCACCTGAGGAGACGGGGAGTATCCTCCTTTAAACCAAGCTGAGGATCCTCTCTGGTGAGACCCCACCTGCAGTGCTGCATCCAGCCCTGGGCTCCCCGGCACAGGAAGGGCATGGAGCTGTTGGAGCAAGTCCAGAGGAGACTGAGATTGTCAGAGGGATGGAGCAGCTCTGCTGTGAACAAATCTGGGAGAAATTTGTGGCCTTCTGGTGAAGGGAGCCTTCAAGGAAGACGGAGAGAGATGTTTACAAGGGCCTGGAGGGAAAGGGCTTCAAACGAAAAGATTATTTTGGTTGGGATTATTTGATCATTTAGATTATTTGGAAAAAGTGACAGCATCCTCCTCCTGTCCCTGAGCCCTGCCACGGGCGGGGATGAAAAGGACCAAGGAAGGAAAATGGCCTGAATTCAGTGAGTGCATCCAGCAGATACTGAGTTTCAGGACCATTTGTGTCAGAAGAATCACCCAGCTTGATGGCACAGGGATTTCATTGTCCCTAAATCATCCCAGATATGGTAATACCATACCCAGGGACTAATATTGCTGACTATAATTCCTGGGAAATGGCTCCTTATCCTGCAGTTCGTGGAGATGAAATGGAGCTCAAGTTAAATTCACAATTTACAGAGTGAGCCCATCTTTTTTAAGGGATGGGAAGGAGATGGCACAGGGGGAGCTGGTGCTGAGTCAAGTTGATTGAGGCTAATAAAGAGCTTTAGTAAGTTGGCTTTAGAAGACTTCTGGTGTGAAAGGCTGGGTTGTTTTTAAAACCTTCTATTGAAAACTGTTTTGTCAATCTTCTGGGGTTTTAGCCATCTCCTTGCAAAGGGAGCCAGAAAATCTGTGGTGTGGGAGAAGGAAGAGCAACAGAAAGCAGCAGGGAAAACTTCTTAAATGTGAGATCTTTTAAAATGCATTAAAGCCTCCAAACAAGAACATTTCATTGCCTTAAGTACAACAAACCAGCCTGGAGAAAGTGCTTGGAGAATGTAGCAGGAACGTTCCCCCAGTGGCTGAGATGACGTGGGTGCAGAGCAGCTCAATCCCTCTACCTTCCAAAGCACCTGCAGCCACTACAGGACTTCCCATCTTCCTACTGGACACATAAACCCCAGACTTTCTAGTTGTCCCCTTCTAAACAGGTTTGATAGTGGATTTAATTTATTCTTGCTCGGTTACCCCACTGAGTTTACTTCTGGATTTTTAACAGATTTCCCTCCAGGCAGCAGCTCTCCCCTGCTCTTCAGGCTGCGTTGGTCGCCACTGCTGTGCAGAGGTCAGTGTACATGGAGCTAGAGAGGAGTTACTATTAGATTGCTATTAATCTGGTTACTCTAGATTACTGTTTTGGCATCGCCCAGACAGATTTTGTTTGCCTCTATTCTAATGAAGTGGTATCTTGGTGCCTCTTGATGAAATTCGGTGTTACCTCAGCACAGGAGCTGAACATGCCTGGATCAGGGGTTCTGAGTTTAGCCCAAGGACTGATTGTAAACTTAGGCAATTAAATTAGGTTTTTCTCATAATTTCCTTCTTACTGGAGATAACAGCAGAGGCTGTTCCTGCGTGGTGGGTGTTTGGTGAATGGGTTTTGTTGGCCTGCAGCCTGGTGGGAGATTCCCAGGTTGCCCCGCCGTGCCAGGATCCAATTAGCTTCCGTGTTGCCAAGCCCTGCAGAGGAAAATTCCATTGATACTGAATCGATTTCTCCCGCAAAGAAAATTACCGAAGTAAGCTGGGTCTGAGGCACGTTGGCAGGGGGAGGCCGGATTTGGCAGCCCCGCGGTGTCTCCTTGCCACAGCCCAGCGCGCTCGGGGATTTGTGCGCTGCCACTTAGCTCATTAACGCGCTTTGATTAACAGCCTGTTCCTTCCCTTCGCCACACGGTGGTACCAGGAAACACAGAATCGGGGCTGGGAGACCGACAAATGGCAGGGAGCGTCCAAAAGCAACTCAGAAAACTTGGGGGAGGCTGGAGCCTGCTTTGTCACGGTCTAATCTGAGTTATTTTCTTTTAGAAAGCAGAAGCAGCGCTGCTCCAGCAACCTCCATCCTCTACCACCATCAGAGGCTCAGCATTTGTCAAACAATACTCACCGGAGCAGTCTGAGGCCCCTCTGAGCCTCTCTTTCCAGTTTTTGGTATGTTTTTGCCAGAAATCCAGACAGAGTTCTCAGCTCCTCATCAGTTTACAGGCATAGCTAACGTTTCACAGGAATCTATCCACGGTATATCAAACCTTTGAACTTAGGCTTCCCAAACTCTATTTTAAGAATCACTGGACCGTTTCTTTTCCTCCTCAGGCCATTATTGCAGCTGCTGTGGCTCACATCCTGGAAGTCTGAGCCTAAACTGGAGCCGCTGCTATCCATCTCCTCTGTCCTCAGCTGGGGAATGGACACTTCATCCTAAACCCGGATTTAAATAGGCATCATTTAAGCCTGGTCACTTTAAAGCTTGTTGGCACAAACCACTTACATCAGACTTGCTGAATCTTCAGCCTGAGATCACAGAATAAATAATAATGGCCAAAGAAATAATACTTTGTTTATTGGAAAGCTCCCTGTGCTTTTTGTCATGTTTCCTTTTGCTTCTGTGTGTCAGCGTTAGAGCGCACGTGCTTTTTCTCTACAAGCAAAACCTAGGGAGTTGAATTTTACTATCTGTGCTAATTCACAGCCTCTTCAAGAGTCTCACCAGAGCGATTTTTCTGATGCTGTAAAGCCTTGGGCCCACTTTGCCAGCCGGCAACTTTTACCAGCGTTGCACTTAAGAGTGGCAGAATGTCATCCTGGGATGTGTCTTAGGCTGAAGCAATGCCATTAATTGCTGGTTTTCCTTCACCTTTTACATTATCAAAGGCCTCTAGTCGTCAGGTTATCTCCTCCTAGCACATGCTTTCCATGTTTGCCTCTTCCAAGGAGCAGTGTGTAAAGCTGGAAAGGAAGTGGCTGCTTCCCAGAGCTGGCGAGATTGCAGGGGAAGCACTTGACACCCTCATGATACTTCCTTGAAGTTGGATGCAAAAGGGAAAGATGAGCTCCTGGTAAGTCAAACTCATTCCTCTGTTTCAGTTCTCAGTACCTGCCTGGGGCACGGATTTATGAATTTATTGGGGTGGGGATTTGTGCATTTATTGGGGCAGGGATTTATGAATTTATTGGACGAAGCAGACAAAACAGCAACCCAGAATTATAGGGAAAAGGCAGAGGTTTCCAGTCACAAGTATAAATGCTGGGGCGTGAAGACGTAGCAAAGATTGAAACCAAACATTTCAGGGACATCTGAGTGTGCTGAAAAATACAGAGATTTTATTCCATTGTCTCCATTGAACAGGCCCTGTCACCATGCCCCGGTAGTTCCTGGATAATAAACCTGGAGTGATTGTCCCGTGATCAGCAACACAAGCAGAGCAGGGTTCCCATCCGTTTGCAGGGAACGCTTGGGGAGTTTGGCTTATTGATTAACTGAGTGAGTGAATGATTTTTATCAGCAAGGCAGGGATGAGCCACTGGTTTGTGTTTGGGGAGGAAAAGCCAGGCTGGACAGGGCCGGCGTAGTGGAAGGTGTCCCTGCCCATGGCAAGGGCGCGGGGTGAGATGAGCTGTCAAGCCCCTTCCAACCCTAAACCGTTCTGGGGTTCTATGAAAACAACAGGCCAGCTCAGCCCAGACCTGGCAGTGCTGGTAAACCCTTCCCTCCTGCCCTCGGGGGAGGAGGTCGGGTTGGGCCTGGGGCTGACGTGTGCTGGCTCCAGCCCCAGCGATATCCCGCGCTGCGAGCCCGCCTTGCACACGGGAGCAAACAGATTGTTTTCAGATAAACCGCCCCAATGTCACCCCGAGGTCCTTCCTTGTCACGTGTTGTGTGCCCGGCCCTGGGCCTGAGCATTCCCAGCCCCTGGGCACCGGAGGGCTGAGAACTGCAGAGCTTCGGGTGCTCTGACCCCAGATTCGCTGGGGTCCTGCCTGGCACGAGGGAACAGCACCTGAGCAGGTGACATTGCACAACCTGACGGAGGTGAGGGCGGAACCGTGACTCCCTCGTGCTCCTGTGCAGCTCCCGTGCCCTGTTTCCTTGTGTAACACGCCGAGCAGTGCCGGGCTCTCCTTGCAAGAGGGAATCTCCCAGCGTGGGAACTCACCCACAGGCAGGTTCTGCGGGGGTTTTTGCATTTAGACACGGTCCCCGTCCTACACTGGGAGGCAAATAACTCCGTTTCCCCCCCGACTGGTGCAAAGAACTGCAGGACCATGAGGGGTAACAAGCATACTCTGTGCAGTCTGCTTTACTTTGTTGTTGAGCTGCTTTGCTTCCTGCCACAACCCTTTCACTTCACTGAGAGATTAATTTATAAGACCATAGCGCTGATATTTAAACCCATCTGTTCCTGTGTGTACAGTGATGATATTTAACCCCGTGCCTGTATCTTCCTCTTCCAAAAGCTTCTGCTGGTGATCTCGTAGAAGGGACATTTGTCTGTTGGTAATTGACTCCCATATTAACTTCCAACTGGCAAACAGCTGCCAAAAAACTGTTTCCCATCTCTGTTGATCAATAGTCCCCTTTCAACAAGTATCTGGTGTTACTGAGTGTTAACAGCTAATGGCACTATGATTCTTATGCTATTTTAAGGACTGTAGCATATCCCAGAGTCCTTATATCTGATAGAATGCTTTTGAGTTAAATAATGCTACATCAGATGTTATTTATTATCAATTTCCGACACACTGACCCTCTTTCCACTGTATCTTGTGCTGGGCAGCTGCCACAGGACGTTTATCTCCAACATTATGTCAGTGGCTGCTTAGGTTGAGGGGGAAAATTATTCTGTGCAGACTGTAAATAGAAAAAATGAGACAGCAGGTCTGGCCAGGAATTTCTGAAACCAGGTTGGGAGCAAGTATCTGATTTCCCCCAGGAAAAGGGTGAAAGGAGGCCTTACCCACCACACGAGTCTCAGTTTTGCTGTCACTGAAGTCAGCGGCAAAACTCAAATCACCTTCCAGGGCTGGAGCAGTTTAAACTGCTCGCTGCCTCTTCCAGGACATTTACTGGCATAAAAATAACACCCACTGAAGCTTTTATCTACCCATTGGGTGGCAAAATGCTTGATTAATCAAGTTTTTACTTTGTAGATTGCTGTTAATTGGTGGCTGGAGACTCATGGGAGAGCAGAGCAGAGGCGAGTGAGAGGGAAGGTTCCTGAATTCTTGAGCATGAATGTTGGGACACATTCCTCTATAAAAGATACTTAGTTCTCAGTGGTAAAACTTCACCATCTGATCGACACCACCCTCCCCTCTGCACAGTGACAGAGGGAAGGCACAGCCACAACACGAGGAAGAGGTGGCTTAAATCACATGGGTGCCCACAAAGTTCAGAGGAAGAAAGATAAAAGTGAGTTCTTGCTTTTGATGCCAGAAATTATCTTTTCTGATAGTTTCTCATTTCTCAATAAAAGGAGAGCAGCACCCAAGAACTGGGCAGGTGGATTTGTGGCCTGCTAATGGAAAAACCCTTTGGGCTGAACTTGCAGTGCCTGGATGGGCAGTAAAGGACAATTTTGAGAGAGGATTTTTCTGGTTAAGAATCAAGTGGTTCCTCCCTTGTCAGCAGGGGTTTGAGCACTCTTGATAAACTCACCCAGAAGGGCACCAAGCCTCTCCTCAGAGAGCCAGAAAAGGCCCAGCTGGGCAGTCCTGACATTTCTAATACAAACCACGAGAGCCTCTTTGGGAAGAAGAACATCTAAAGAGCAGCCTCCAAGCTCCTTGCTTTATTCAGGAAGGTGGGAGGAGGGAAAGAGCAATTTAATAGTCAAGCACAAAGTACCAGCCTTGTATTTTACAGTGTGCTGCAAGACATGCAATCCTGCAAAGTATCCAAGAGCCTCTCTAAATCCAGAATCTGTTTGTTTGGGGGTTTTTTTTGGTTTTTTTGGTTTTTTGTAATGCTGATGAGGGACAGGTGGATTTTCTTTTGCCAGGGAATCCGGTTTCTGGCATCACTGAACCTCTTGTGCCTTTTGTTCCCAAACAAGGAAACCATTGAGCACAGTGTCAATGTATCTCCTACCTGGCCATGAAGCTGAGTCATACCTGTGCTCTGTGCTGCCTGAAGCGGTTTCTAAAACACAGAGAACGAGTATTGTTAGAAGAGAACTTGGAGACCTGCTCTTCCCTCCTTAAATGATGAAGGCACCTCTTTCTCCCACCTCTTCAAAAGATTGTGCTTGTGTTAAGCATTCCCATGTAATAACAGTCAGTCATCAGGCCAAAATGTTCCCAGCCAGGATCACAGAGGTTTATTTCTCTGGCTGGTTTTGGGATGTGGCTTTTCAAGGCTGGAGTTGTGCAGTGGTCTCTGCTTACCGAGCAGGAGGACCGAGCAGTAAAATGCTGCAGGTCACGTATCGCTCTGAAATCAGAAATAAAACCTGGCTTCCCCCTAAGGAAAATAAGTGCTCTGGGGTCTTTGGGCTTCTCAGCAGGATTCCTGAAACTCACTTCTGATTTTAAAATGGTTTCTTTGTTTTTTCAGGTGGAGTGATGGCATCCCAAACCGAGGGATGGGGTAATTAGGGACAGGTATCTGTGTGGGTGCCCTCTGCGACGCAGGACGAGACTTGTTCAGCTCGCAGGGTGTTGGCTCGAGACCACAAACACTGGGATGACATTTCCCTCTCCCTGGGACTCTGCTGAAATGCGTTTTCGTTTTCCCCTCCCCTGTTGGGATGATGCTCTGGAAGGGCATCTTCTTGTATCCACTTGAAAGCCCCCAGCACTTGTTTACAAGATCTTAAGCCTGAAAGAACCATAAAAACCCGACTGTACTTAGTGCAGTGCTGTGTTTACTCAGGTTTCTCCCTGGCTGGGGTCGGTGCAAACAGCCCTAGCAGCCTCACTCCTGTTTGCAGTTTCCAATGGTTTTCTCTTTCATGTTATCCCTCCCTCCCATAGCCCTACACTGGAATAAACCACAAACAGAGCCGTGTGCTCCATTAAAAGCAACATTTGCCGGATAACTCCCTCTAAATAAGTTCCCACCTGGGCTACAGACCTGCTTTAAAAATTAAATTAAAAGAAAAAAAAAAAAAAGAAAAAAGAAAGAAAAAAAGGTAAGGAACTGCTTATGTTTTGTATGAGGTTTTGAAAAAGCCTTTTATGGAAGGCTTTTATTTTTAAAATAAAAGGCTATGGAAGCATTTTATTTACGGAAGAAATGCTCCCCTGTGAGGGTGGGGAGGCCCTGGCACAGGTTTGCCCAGAGAAGCTGTGGCTGCCCCATCCCTGGAAGTGTCCAAGGCCAGGTTGGACGGGGCTTGGAGCAACCTGGGCTAGTGGGAGGTGTCCCTGCCCATTGCAGGGGGGGGGAACAAAACGATCTTTAAGGTCCCTTCCAACCCAAACCAGTGGGGTTTGAAGTGTAGTTTGAGCCACTCTCGACCTCTCCTGTTTGAAGGAAACGCTGCTGGGGGAGCCTGCAGAGCTGGGCTGGGGGGTGTGTGCTGAGCACAGCAAGTGCTGCAGCCGGCAGAGCTCAGGCCATCAGCAGCTCGCCAGGAATCCAAAAGGCTCGATGGGCTGTGAAACAGCTCCTCTGAGGTCCCAGGAAACAGCCAAAGGTTAGGGCAGAACCGCAGGCGATTGGGCAGAGCATTATTGGCCTCGCATAGCTCGAATACCGAAAAACCGAGTCACCTCCCACTCTCCCCTCAGATGATGGGAAGAGGTGCCTGCGTTTGGAAACAGATGGTTTTCTCCTTTTCCTCGGATGTCCGGGGCTGTGTCCTGCACAGGAGCTGGAGCCGGAGCCGACCACCACGCGTTTATTTGCATCCAGGAAAGGGAAGGTAACTGATACAGGAGACGGGCAGCGATTGTATCCATGACAACCAGCAGATATGGCCTCGCTGCCTCGCAACTCCTTCCCCGTCGCCTTCCCAGGGCACATCCCGGCTCCGACGGGTCCCTCTCCTCGAGGCACCCCTTGGCTGCAGCTCAGTGTTCCTCGGAGATAACGCACAAAATCCACAAATTAAGCACATTTCCCGGAGCCAACGCAGCAGAATTCCCCGGCTTGGGCTGCGTGTGCCTCACCAAGGGGCTCCCTGGGAGGGGTTTCGGGAGATCCGGATGCAGGGATGGTGTGGTTTACACAAACACCACGCAGCAGCAGGGTGGGCTCGGCAGGCTGAGAGTCTGCAGAACCAGCAGGGGAAATGCAATTCATTCTCCCGGGGAAAAAAAAAAAAAAAAGGGTTTAGATGCTTTAAATCCCTTCAGAAACGCAGGTGAGCTGAGCAGGGGAATGTGCTTCTCACCTGTGCAGGAACGTCAGTGTTTGCTCTGTGAATAAGCCTCAATCTGCACAATCCCTGTCCAGGGGAATGGGAGCTGCCCGGGCTGTGCTTCCCTGAGAGCTCTGCATCCCGCTGGCTGCTGTGGTGCAGCTCCTGCATTCCAACTGCTGCCTGGACCTGCCTTGGGAAACGCTGGCATTTGAGGCAGCTGCAGTCGCACCCCACCGGTGCTGGGGAACAGAAAGAAACCCGTCAGAAAAGCAAGGAGCTGTTAAACACAGCCAGTTTCTCTCATTTCCAGGGGGCCCCCTGCTTCATATCTTTGACGTTGTTTGTGCCACGCCGAGGAAGAACATCCCTGGGATCAAAAGGAGGTGATCCATCATCTCTTCCTCCGTAGTGGCAAAAACAAAGCAGAAGAGGCAAAGAAATGAGGCGGCGAATAGAGGGCTGGGGTTTAGAAGACAGGAGCTGCCCTGGCCTTTCAAGTGTGACTCAGTTTCCCTGTGAGGACAGGGGGACAACAACGAGCTCTGGAAGCGATTAGTCAGTATTAGAAGTACAAAGAGGGTTGCTGTGAGCTCTAATTAATTGACTGTCTTAGCAGACTACGCGAGTCCGTAAATTGTAGCAGACATTCGGGGCTCAGCCTTGCGAGTTCTCGTGCCTTGTGAGCTTTCTGCCTTTCCTCGTGTGGGTAAAAGCACGTCCCTGGATTCGGAAAAAGAAAGGCCCCGGTGAGCCATGGGAGCACTGTGTGGTGATGGGGAGAATCCCTTGGCCAGCTTTTGGAATAACGAGGGAAAACTGGACCTGGTGAGGATACGGACCAGTCTCCATCCCCTCTGGAACAGCTTCTATGGGGGTGTTCTGGTTTTGGCTGGGATGGAGTTAATTTTCTTCTTAACTGGCTTAACGAATGTTGTCAGCCCCTCTGCAAAGGAAAGCGTTACCCAGCCAGCTGCAGAGGCAAAAATATCCACAATTGTATTTGAGGAGGATTTGATGGGTTTAAAACCCGCAGCATTTTGAATTTTCAGTGAATGCAGCACTGACAAAGGATCCAGCTGATCCAGAGTCTCTGTTTACCACGGCAGCAGCTCTCCCCAGCCTGCAAATGTCTCACAAAAATGCCCGTCTATATGTTTTAGTCACTGTATTTAGCCATGACAGTCACCCAAACAGCAGATTTTGCTTTTCCTACCCCGATCCAGGATCAGGGATGCTTTTTATAGCTGTTCTTTGACTGGAAATACACCCTGGGGGACACCACTGCCTCAATTTCTCTTACCCTGACATCCTGCCCGGGACTTATCAGCAATCTCCTGTGGCACGTTTCACCTTCTGTTAATCCAACTAGGATTCAGCATTATCTGGCGCAGGAATTGAGGGAAGGTCAGTCTGATAATGCCTTCTATCAGCAGAGAGATGGTTTCTCTTCGAGTCCTTGAGCTGGGGACTGAGAGAGGTCACGGAGCGTCCACCCAGCATGGCTGTTGAATTGCTGTGCTGTCACCAAGGCCTTTTTGGGGGTGTTATTATAATTTTGAGGTGCTGTAGAGCTACCTCAGCAAAACCTTCTCCTGGCCTTTAACAGAAGCAGCTGCAGAGATGCAGAGAGTAATAACTCACAAGCCATTTGTAAGACAGCAATGTCTTTAATTTGCTGTTTTACTAAAAGAAATGGGCACTGTAATCCGGCGGTTTTATTTAGGTTCAGTGGTATCATGGGTTTAGAGCCATTGTCTTCTTCCAGCCTGAAGCTTCATGATTTCTGTCTTTTGTCAAGTCCAGGGGCAGCCTGCCTGTCTCTGCCATGAAATATGATGGACTTCCTGCATCCCAAGAGACGTGCCAGGGGTGGAAACAGCAGCATTTCTGTCTCCCTCCCCTTCATAGGCCGTGCTCTGGATATTGCCCATGAACCTCTAGCTGTGACCTTGAAAAGGAAAACCTGCTTTTCCACCATAACTCTTACAATGCTTCAAAAAGTAATTTATTTTTAACTTTAAAAAAAAAAAAAGTAAAAAAAGTTTGTAATTACAGTCGTGATTCTGGAATCAGAAATTTCCCGGGAGTTAATGACCAGCCTCAGCTGCTGCAGGTTCCCGCTCAGCACCTGATCCTGCCTGAATTCCGTGCATGGAAGTTGGGAGGCATCCAGTGGGTCCCCTGATGGGAAGTGGCCTTTGTGCCTGGCACCACAGCTTAAATATTCCCTCTGGGCTTGTCACCTGGGTGGGAAGCTCCAAGTGCACCGGGATGTGACGGATTCATGGGGCCTGGCATTAAAGCGTGGCAGGTCACCGAGAAGAGTCTCATCCTCCTTCCAAAAAAGAGACAGAAGAGCACTGCCCTGCACTCGGCTCCCTCTGCACTCCTACCCAGAACAGAAGGAAAGGGAGGTGGGTTTGGCAAACCAATGAAGGAGGTAAATGGGATTCTGGTATTGACATCACCGTGTTATTGATGCCATTTAAAGCAGGTTGCGGCAGCTGGAGGCCGGATGGAACCAGCCGGCACACCACGTTCCAGGCAGCGAGGGGAAATTACGGACGGCTTTGGAGCTGAGAGAATAACTCCCCACAAGATCTGCTTCAGCTTGCTCCAGCAGCAAGTGCCATGAGTTTAATTGGCTCTAACAGGACCTCACTTAGCACCAGCCGGGCGGATTTGTGCTGTTTAATGCCTTCGTCTGGGGCTGCAGCACGCACGGCACGGGCGGGGGCTCCGAGCCCAGGACTCGGAGGCAGCGATTCCCAGGCTTGGCTCAGGCACTGTGTCACCGTGGGAATTTTCTACGCTCGATTCCCCCACATGCAGAAAAGATGGCAGCTCTCTCCTAAATCACGAGCAGGTCCCGGTGGTGACTCACAGAGCAGCTTCACGCGCTTTGGAGAGTCACCGGAATTTTTCAAAGCACCAGGCTCTGGCTTAATTCGGCTTTTTCAGAGCTTGCTGCCCTTTGGGAACAGGTAAAGGGCCAAGGGCTGTAACCTGGGACACCTGCCCTCAGAATGCACAATCCCAGCTCCACTCAGGCTCATTAAGTGTTTCCAGCCACACCTTGATGAAGTCAACCCTTAGCGATGCATCTTTGAACGAGATTTACTTTCTTTCTTTCTTTCTTTTTACATATTAGNTCTTTCTTTTTTTTTTTTTTTTTTTAACAAATAGTTTTATAATGAAACTTGAAAACGCGGTGCATCGGGGTTGGGTAAAATGTGAGTGGAACAAAACTTTCTCCTGTTTGAGAAACCTGACGGGTGAGAATTGACAGGAATTCAGAACACCTGTGCTCGAGGCAGCTTTCCTCCAAGAGCCTCCAAAGGTGGATGTGTTCTTCATCCCTGTTTTGTAGGGAAGGCGCGGGGCACTGCAGGAGGTGATGAGAAGTGACTCCTGGCACATCTAGAACTTGGAATCTGGATTTCCCAGGGCATTGCTGGGCACTGATGAGGCACCTTGAATCCTAGGGCAGTTCTGGGCCCCTCATGCGTCCACAGAAGGGAAGGGACTGGGGAAGGGTCTGGAGCAGCAGGAGCAGCTGAGGGAGCTGGGGGGCCTCACGCTGGAGAAAAGGAGGCTCAGGGGGGACCTTCTGGCTCTGCAACTCCCTGACAGGAGGGTAGAGCCAGGGGGGGTCGGGCTCTGCTCCCAGGGAACAAGGGACAGGATGAGAAGAAACGGCCCCAAGTTGTGCCAGGGGAGGGTCAGGTACATTAGGGCAAATTTCTTCACCAA
>VXAY01002704.1:1234995-1286151 GCA_013399855.1 Oxyruncus cristatus | reverse complement strand
CCTCCCTCCTTCCCTCCCGGGGCCGGAGCCGAGGGAGCGGTCTCGCTGCGCAGATGCTGAATCACGAAACGGGGCGAACGGACAGAAAAGGAACGCGGTGACTCGTGTTCGGGAACTTCGCCGGACTTGCAGAGGTGGCGGGGAGCGATAGCCCCGCAAGGCTCCGGGTAAACACAGCCCGCACTGAGCGTTTCTCCTGTGGCGTTTGGGTTTCTGTGTTTGAATCCCAGTTGATAAAATGGCCTGGGGTAGCACACAGGTACAACGAGGAAGGGAGGTAAGGCGGAGCTGATGTTAGTTGCCTTTTTTTTTTTTTTTTTTTACGTAAAAATAAACACAAAGCATTCCAGACCATTACAGTGCTCTTCCTTCCCGAGTTTTTCACTTGTCGGCTTCAGAATACTAAATAAAAAAGATACGTTGTGGCCTTTTGCTTGCCTGTTTTCCTCAGAACCGCTTCATAACAGAATGCCTTCGTTGATTTATTTTCTAGATTTGTGAGAAATTAGGCCTTTGGGACATTTTCATGTAAGGTAAGAAATAGATTAGAAAATAACATCTCCATCTATACACATACATGTACAAATATATGGAATTATACAAAGCCATCCCTTTTGCTCAGCCATGCGAGGACAACACCTGGATTGTTGGTGTGACTTTCTTGGCCCTGTCGCTGAAAATGTACTCCTTTATGTCAAATTAAAATATGTATCCCTAGCTAAATGTTTGTGTTATGAAGTCTGCAAATGACAGCATGCGTATACTGCTCAGACAGCTTCAGATATGGGATCTTAATCTGTTTACGTGTTGTCTAACAGAAGAAAATGCCTGTGAATTTTGTTAAGTTGGGATAATTTAACTGAAAACATTTAATAGTATACAGGCCCAGACTTGGGTGGAGTAGAAAGAAAAGAGGCAAGGAAGGGGAGGGAGAGGGAAGGGAAAGGCCACAGCCTCTGCACAGTGGGATCGCTGGTGTGGCATTTGCTAGAGTTGCCAGGTTGCCATCTGGTCTACTGAAAAAAATGGCCATCTCCTGGAACACTGGCTGCGTGTGTGCAGATCCGCTGCACATGCGCCACGGCTTGGGTGAGTCTAGGATGTGTCAGAGCCACTCTGCATGTGCAAATTGATTGGAGCTGCAACACATGAGCACACCGTGGGCTCTGATCAGCTGCTCGGTGTATGGGGAATAACTGTCGCATCCCACTGCAGAAATATGTCCGGTGAAATCACTGGATTCACTTGTCCATGTGTGGTTCATCCGGTTCTCCCGTGGCAATGTTTTTTAACACCTTTAGACCACCTGTAAGGGGTTGAGTTTAAGGTTTTGTCTCTTATAACAAAAACAGATGTGTGATTTTAATTTTTTTTTCCTTTTTTTAATAGATTAGCTATGTGTGTATATGTAGCTAACACAATATAAAATCGGTTGGCTTTGGTGGAGTGTGGTCTAGCACAAGGACTTGTGCCTGTGAGTTTTACTGCTGTTCCTTATCTAATTACGTGTCCAAACACAGCTGGGCAGGTCTGTGCTGTGAACTGCTGCAGCCACTGCTGAGGCAATCAAAGGTGTGAAGAACCATGTAGGACTGAGAGAGACTCGTGAGCAGGAACCTGAAGCGGAGATTGAATTGTAGGGGACTGTATTTGCAAGCGTTATCTATCACTCAGAGAAGGCAGAGGGACAAGCTAGGAGACGTGTCACCAAACATAAATCCAGTGTGGGAGTGCTCTGTTGATTCAGGGTATTTGAACAGTTCTCTCAGGAAAACTTTTATGTTTATACCTTGGCCACACTAACCACCTATTATAAATTATCACTGTCTGGAAAACACACATTTTTACAGCAAATAAGTAATATCGAGCAAACAGGTTCTCTGCTTTACTGAATGCTAAGAGATCCTCCAGTCCATTGTAAACTAACTCAGGTGAGCTGACACACCTGCTTTTATTTTTTTTTTTTTTTAATTTTCTAGGGCAGGCAGCTCTGAAACTTTCAACTAGGATTTTACATTTTATCCTTTCTTAAAATAAACATTTCTGTGGCTTTGGAGTTGTTTCTGAAATGCGAGACCTTTGCAGTACTGATTAAACAAGGTGTGCTAATGGGTTTGACTTCAAAACATCTTAAATTGTCCCAGTGTGCTAAATGTTCTTAATACAACAAGCTGAAGACTGGGCTGTTGTGTTAAATCAGCTATTAAGGAAAATGATCCTGTTGTAGAAATAATTAAAGGAAAATGACAACTAGTATGTAAGTACCATTTTGCCTTTATACTACAAAAGTGGTTTATGTAACAGCAATAATGAGAGAAGTATTTCGAATTCTCAGGAGTGTCATGCAGATACTTTCTTTTTTATGACATTAGTTCAGAATTCTGCCAGTTTTAGGATTGTTCATCACTCTACATAAAGCAAATAAAAAGTTTAATTTCTGTTCTCTTCATACATGTGTTCCCATTGCAGAAAAGTCCAGATTATCACAAAGGCTTAATTTAATCTACCTCAGCAACATGCTAACATTTTAGATGTTAGCTGAACCATTGTTATACTGAACCACTTTGTCTTAACCTGTGCTGAATTGATAATTGGCTGTGTTAAACATCTGCTTACCTCTGTGTGCTGCTCTGAAAATGGGGAAGAGCTTGGTGCCAGTCCCATATCCCATATGGCCATCCTTGTAGCAAACTTCAGGATAAAGGTGCAGTGAGCAGTCAAGTGCAGTAACCACAGCAGCTGTGGGGGTTTTACATCTGCATTTCTATTCACCCGAGTAGTTCAGAAATAGCCAAATTACCATTTTTTAGAATTAAATAAATAAGCCCAAGATAACCTAAAAGAGTTGTAGACAAAGCCTAAGTCAAGTGACAAAATCAGGATTACATCATACAAATACGTGACTCCTTAGTTAATTTGTACTAAGCTTGGCTGGACTACAAAAAATGTTAGCATATGTTAATTGTTGTATGATAACGAATGCATTGTAGAAGCCTAGTTTTAAACTTGAAATGTTTGTTTCTTCTTTCCATCAGTTTTGCTTACTTGTCATCTCGTAGACCTGCCTTACTTTAGGAAGCAGCACAGCCTGGATGGTGGGTATGACATAAACACCCCTTGAGCGATGGTGACTTTCCCAGCAGTTGGGTGGGATGCTTTTTGCTGCACATGGTGGGGAATAAGCTTCACTTCTCATCCCAAGCAGCATTCCCAGACAGTTGGAGAACTCCAGTTATCAGGTGCTCTGGAGCAGTGGCCAGGTACTGTGGAGGTCAGTCTGCCTAGAATCCATCTAACTGCTTTCTTTAGGGGCAGCTCACAGTCTGTGAGGAAAAAGCATTCCGTTCTAGTTCATGTTTTCTCACCTGCTCCCCAGCCTGAAATCCCCTGACTTCTGTTCTACAACAGCTGCTCCCCACACAAACTGACCCAGAGTTTGTATGAACATGGGTTTGCACAGCCCAGGCTCCCCATCCCCTGCCTGCTCCCACCTGAGTAGTTGAGTGGGTGCTAAAGGCAGCGTATCCCACACAGTGATGGATGTGCCACCTCACACCTTTACACTTCAGTCTCACCAAAGCCTAAGGCCTTTTCATCGTATTAAGCTTCTTTGACTGGGCTAATGGGAGAAACACACCTTTTTTATCCATTAAGAAGAGGCCAAAAATGTGAAGTGCTCAAGATGCAAGCCCCTAGGGCTTGTCTATATATCGAGTTATTACACGTGGAGGCTTTTATCTTCATAAGAAAATGTTCTTTCTGTGCACGCCAAAGTGTGAATTTAAAACTAGTGGTTGTAGTATAACCCTCATGCAGACTCACTCATTCTGGCATCTTTTGGCTTTTTTCTGCTCAGATTAAGTCTTAACTTCTTTAATTGATATTTGTGAAATTAAAAAAAAAAAAAAAGATACTTAGACTGAGGTTGTCCACATGAGGAATTACCAGAGGCTTGCCTGCCTCTGGTAGCGTTATTAATAATACCTTCTTATGTGGAGAAGCCTTTTCTATTAGGAATGTTAATTTTGCACATGTTTGCACTTAGTAGGAGCATCAGTTATTTACATTTGAATCATCCTATTTTGACAAGTGGTAGCTGATGCACTGTACTGAAATTCATGAAGTTAATTCAAACCCAGGCATGATTCTGGGGATGCAAAATTAGGCAGATAAGTAACTAGATGCATAAATAAGTTCGCTGATGACAACTGTCTCCTGAATAAGGTTTGTTCTGTGTTTAAAAATTTTCAGAGATGCTTAAATTCTTCCTAAACTAGCTATTTATTTATTTTGTTCTTAGAAGGAATGGTGAACTGTGCTGTGTTACAGTGTATCCTTTTAGCATCACATAAAGTATCCACAAGTTACCTGGGAACTTCAGTTCCATTCTTTGTGAATTCCCGTCTGGTTTACACATTTACGAAACTGTAATTTTGTAAACTTTAACATCCCGAGTTTTAGTTTTGACACCTATCTGGTGGTGGGCAGCAGAGAAATAATCTTTTATGACATATTATTAGTTGCATGGGGTTTTTTAATCCGACAAGGTGGAATTTGAGGAAAAATCAATTTTGTACCTGAAACCAGTACATGCTAAATACTAGCTGCACTGCAGATAGATGGAAAAAACCCAGAGCCAGTAGCAAGCACCCAGGGCAGTAGCTGGCCCCTTTGTGTGCACCTCTGGGGAAAGACAATAGATTGCTCTGAAGCTGGGACTTTATCATGCAGAAAGTCAAATAAATGCCTGAACAGTGTTTGCTGTTTGCAGGAGTGGTGCATTAGCCTCAGAATACTTAACAGAAATGATACAAATCTGGCATTAAGCAGGGGAAAAAGATTTGTTTGTGTGGAATCCTACATTTTGTTTTAGTAGGACTGTGTTTTTATTCTGTGGTTTTCACAGCACCTTGAGCACAGGGGTCCTGGTTCCCTACCTGAGATCTTGGGTGCTATGATAATAGGAACTTAAATATTTAAATACTATTAGTAGAAATACTTGTCGTTTATTGCCAGTTTTACAAGGAAACAATCAGTCTTAGACAGGATGGCCTCACTTTTAGTGGAGCTGTTACAATGTGGGAGAGGCAGGTGCCTTGGGTTGTAGGGAGGTAAACACCTGGGCACAGGTGCCCAATCCTGTTTACAGCTGTTTACTTCACTAACATGACGTGTCTGAGTAAGAAGGGCAGCATTTGGCCTTTGGTTTTTGAAGTGAATTGCAGACAAGTAATGGGGACGTGTCACATACGTGAGTTCCAGACAGAATTCAGTCCTTCACGTCTCTAATAACTAATTTTTTAAACCAATTAGCTACACACCCATATGGAAACAATAGTAGGGCCTTCACAGCCAAGACTATACAGAGATTCTAAATTACATATGTAATAACGGTTGTGCATGTGTTTTCTGGCTGAGAACCATGTTATATTTCAGCCTCAAGCAAAAATTTTCTCCAATCCGTAGCCCCTCAACAAAAACACACTTTTTAATGAAAGCCCTGACACCACCTTAATTACAGTGCAGCAGATATTACCATCATAATCCCATTTCATCCTTAGGCAAGGAGAGCATCCCTGGGGGCCTGGCTGCCAGTGACCAGTTTTGCAGAAACAACCTTTTCTCCAATGCATTTTTTAATTTAACCTGTGCTGTGCTGCTCGAGGGGGAAGATACATGGGGAGCTGCTCGTGCTCATCTCCCCACGCTCCTTGCAGCCCTCCTGGCACTCCCTGCAGCCCTGGGCCTGGAGGGTCAAGTGGCACCCAGGGATGCCCAGCCTGCAGCCAGCTCTTTGTCTTCCCCACAGCCTCTCTGCCTGCCTCCCATGGGAGAGCAGGAGCCAAAAGTTCAGGTTCAGAACCACACAAGAGTCTGGTTCTAGTTCCAAGCTGCTGGAAGAATCACCCTGACTTTTTTTTTTTTGCTGGCTGCCACACTTGAGAAGAATCCTTGGTTTGGATCCAGGAATGCAGGGGGAAGGCTCTCCCAATGGCAGTCCTAATCCAGGTGGGTGAGGACAGAGCTGCTTGAAAAGCAGGGCTGTGCTGTGCCCAGCAGAACTGTGCTCATTTGAAGCAGCCTTGCAGTGTCTCCAGGCTTTCACGGTGTTTGGGTGGGTAAGTAAAATGCGAGTAGTTTCTCATTACCAAATTGATTCAGTGTGTAGATACTGTGTGGGGACTGCAATATTGATGGGACAAATTTGCAAGGCTGTGTGAATCTGGGGTCTTTTCCTACCAGAAATATGGGGAGACATATATACGCATATATACACAAGGTACACTTGAGGTGCTCACACTTTTTTCTCCTGCCTTCTTAAATCAGAGTAATAAATCTGTATAATCAAAGGAGCTAGAGAAATCAATCTCTCCAAATTGATCTGAAAATCCTAATTAAAGGCTAGAGAGAAATTAAGCATGAGGTTTCTTTTTCTCTCTACAACATTATCAATTACAGTACAGTTTTCTATTATGGAACTCCTACAATTCTTATGTACAGAATAAAATCATGCAGCTGAGATACTTTCTCTAAAAACAAGCAAAAGCCCTATATCTGCTGGGAGGACATTTCTGTTATCCTGTTCCCTTCTGTTTAGGTTCTCATATGGTGTTAATCACCATGGTATCTTACAGCTTTGTGAAAATATAGTGCACCATATGTGATAAATCACTAATATTAAGAATGAAGATGCTGGATAAAAATATCCTCCCCAAATCTAAAGCAGAAGACTTGCAGTAATGGACAAACCCAGACAAGCAGCCTGAGTAAAAGGAAATGTGTGTAAGAATACAAGAGATGGGGTCAGAATCATTCCTTAGGTGATAATATTGCATCCAGTCATTCTCTGTGAGTGTGAATGGCACACTCACTCCTTTCGTCCCGTGCTTCAGCTCACTAAAGCGCAGGGACTATGTTCAAGCCATCTCCTGTTCCCTCCTTTTCACTGCAGAAGAGTGCTCGCCTTGCAGTATTCAAGGGCATCAGTCAAAAGAAGGTAATTTGCCAATAAATGCAAAGTAAGCTTGTGCATTTGTTGTTAATTAAGTGCACACATAACTACAATCCAAACGTAAAGCAAAATGTGGGACGGTACTTCCATTGGAAAGAATGCACTGAAGTGGTCATAAGTTATCCCCCCAGATTGTAATCTCAGTTACATATTTTTTCATGGTTTTTCACTTCCCACTTAGTTTCAGCCAGATCTGTTTTCTATTTATATTGTAAGTGTCAACACATAAATAATTTTATTTTTTGTATCCCTCACTATTACCTTCTTTTTCTTGATGGAATAGCAGAAGTAATTATATTTATAAATGGAATGCCTGTTTTGCCTAAGTATCACATATAATTCCCTTCTGTAAGAGGGATTTTTGTAATTCCTCTAAAAATGTCTTGGCAAGGATCAACCCACCAGTTGGTAGTGTGGATCCAGCCTTTAGAGACAGAACTCAGGATTCTGATCCCTTTGGCCAACAGGCAGGAGGGCACCACATTAAAAATGCTCTAGTTTGTTCGAGAGAATGATGCTGATGTTAAATATGTGCAATTATTAAGCACCCCAGAAAGCAAATTCTCTGAGAGTTGCTTCCCACCTGTGGATTTCGCTATTCAGCACAGAATTATTTTGGCAACTGAAGAATTCTTCATTGTGGATGGCTGTGGGAAGATATTAATCCTGTTCTTCAAGTAAGATACATTCACTGATCTACTAGACCTGCTCCACCTCTACTGTGTCATATTGTGAGAGGAAATCAAAGGAATCCCAAGTTCTTATCCCCTTTCTACCTGCTTTTTCAGCTGCTTTCTGCAGACAAGTTCAGCTGTCCCTTGTTCAACGGGAGTAGAGCAGAGGGAGATCTGTTGTGAGCTCTGTATTAAGGGAAGTTCAGTCTTAAATCTCTGGGTACTCCTTGAGAAAACCTCAGTCAAAACCATTATATGGGGATGGTGGATCCCAGCCACAGGCAGTTCACAGCTCACTCACTGGATAAAACAGCAACAGGCCTCCTGGAGCTGATCTACAGTACAGGAGGAGAAAATCATTATTTTCTTACTGGGTTCTGCTGTCTGTGTGTGCATGGGTGTTCTTTTATTACAGTTTCTCTAATATTTGCTTTGATTAAAGGTACCTACACCTACAAAGCAGCGAGACATTCTATTCCTACAGATGTGGCAAGCTTGAGGAGGGTTGTATTGGAGCATTCAAAATTCACGTCCTGTGTGGTTTAGGAGCTGAAAATGTATCTGTGTGTGAGAGATGTGGGTGATGTAAGACAGGTCCTTGGCCTTGGTGTAAAAGGTGCCGAAATCTCTGGAGTCTAACGGGGTTTGAAGCCTGACCCTGCAGTGTGGTGAGCATGGGTACCCATCCCTCAGCTGCTGGAGATTCCACTGCCCAGTTTTCACTGTAGTATGATCAGCAGAACCAAACACACACTGCTCCTGAAACTCATCAGCTCCCAGTGTGGTATCTTTAACATAAATCAGCTTAAACTAACAGGGGAGTTTAATTGCTGCATCAGTGACTTGGCAACCAGCACACATTTGTGTCTGCCATCCCTGTGCTGGAGAGGCAGGGGCGTCCAGGAGGGCAGTGAGCACGGGTCCCACGAGAGCCTGTGCTGCCGTGGCCTAGTTTATGCAGATGCTTTGAACAAGCTGGATCCTGCTCCTCCAACAGTGTCATTCCATCAGTGTCAGCTACAGAATCCATCAAACCGGGAATGCTCCTGGGTGGTTAGCCCTGGCACGCCGTGGCTCTGTTCCTGTCCTCTAGCTAAGTCTGACTTAGCTCCTTCTCAGCTCTGGCTCCATAAGCTGCAGCCTCTGAAGCACAGAGAGACCCAAGTCCATTTCCCACTTCCCTGTACATTTAATCAGAGGCCTCTAAGAAGTTTTAGACTGCAGTCTTTCCTTTTCCCTGTGTACCCCTACTAGGGGTTCATGTTTATTTAAGGTTTAACTTTATCACCAGTTTTCCTTTCTCTCAGTGTACACGGTACAGATTTGGCCTGTTCCCTCAGCTTTTGCATTCAGCTGGTTTGACTGATCTAACATCGCTGATTTACCAGTATAATTTAGCTTGTCTGAAAGGAAGGAAGGCTGATGTTGGCTGAAATAAAATTCTGAGATGCTTCTGGAGTTTTATTGCCCTAGATTTCTGGATTGCTATTTATTTAAAAAAGTAGGCAGAACTCTGACTTTAGATTTGCAGGAATGCCTCCATTATGTCAGTGTTGCTAATCCTCTGAGTCAAGTCATTGTGGTTAGCCAATCTTGTTTTCTGTCTCTGTGGTAAGGTTTTACATCCAGAAGGCTAACCTCAATGCTCCCCCACGAAAGCAGGCAGAGATGACAAAGCATTTCCTTCTTTGACCTCTGAAGCTGAGTTTTGCAGAAAGATGGAATCTGTGAAATCGGACCAAACATCACATCACCCTGTGTGAGAACCAAAGGGTCAAACCCTGTTCCTGTAGCAACATGGGGAATAAAAATGGGCTGAAATACATTTCATAAAACTAATTTCTCTTCCAAAATAGTTTTTCTTCTAAATTCAGCCTGTGAACTGTGAAATTCCCTCGTGTTTGTGAGTTACACATGGTTATGTATCATGTCAGAGCAAACCTGACGTTATCTGGATTTCCGAATTGTGCATTTCAGTCCTGAAAGATTGTGTAGTATTGTCTTGAATTTCCTGGGTTTGTAATGTTTGGGGGGGGGATAACTGTAGTATTCTGATTTCTTTACATAACTCCAGCTTAACGTCATTTGTTTGGGGAAAATACATTGTTCAATGTACACTTCTGACACGGGGAGGGGAGGAGGAAGCTTTAAGGGAGATCTTCCCCTGTTTTGACTTCTGCCTTTGTCTCCTTTCCTAGTGCTGATATTAGTCCAGAGTGCAGAGTTACAGCTTTCTGTGAGCAGTGCTGATATTGGGGCTTAAAGGGTAGACAAAAGGTACCTGGTAGAGGGCCTGGACTGCCCTGCTGCCCTCTCACCAAGCATGGATCCCAGGCCTAGGCATGCAGAGGGAGAAGCAGGTCTGCTCCTGCAGGGACAGCACCGGGATGAATCCCTTCTGCCGTGACAAGGGCCACGTTGCAGACCCTCAGCACCTCCTCTGGGTTCACACAGGGGCTGTGTCCCTCCTTCCACTCAGCAACATAATCATCCGTGAACTAAAGAACTCTGTCCCGCCCAGACGGGACTGGAGCCGGTTTAATGAGTGGAAGATGTTTAATATCAGCATGACATCATGTATAAAACTTCGGCTTGTCACCATGAGATTCGCTTGTGTGCTCTCTGCTTGGCCCACTGGTGCTGTGCGAAGCAGCTGAAGCGAGCTGCCCATTTGGGCCAGGCTTAACTCCTACTTTAAATCCTAGGATTATCACGAGAGAGCAGGAGTATTCATTGTGCTGGAGCTGCCTCCTAACTGGGCTCCTAACTCTGCTGCCCCGGCATTTTTCAGACCAGTGACAGCAGGTGGGTGGCCAAGAAACCTGTCACGGACAACCCTTTGCATGTGGTTGAAAGGACTGGTGACTACACAATTCCCTCTAACTGGAGCCTTTCAAACCATAAAAACACAGTTTGGAAACTACCTCTAATAGTGGAGGGACAGCTGACCACTTTGTCACTGCTGCCACTTTGGCATCACTTAAGACTGACCTGAATTCTTGATCTGGCCAGTCTGTTGATCTAAAATCATAGCAAACCGTTAATTGCTCGGCTTAATTACAGCCAATTTATTATAATGAAAGGTTTAGCTATACCTAGCTTTGTGAGTTTCCACGTTATTTTTCATTGAGGTAATTTTCAGGCATAAAAGATCCAGCAAGCAATGCCTCAAAACAACCCATTTCACAAAGAATGTGGAGCTTTACTGGTAAATTCTCAATACAACATTGTCTGCTCAGGCAGTAAATATCACAGCTGTGAGAAACATCCTGTGTTCTTCACACACACACACACACAACAGGGGACTGGAATTCCTCTCAAGGCTGTTTGAGCCACGCACTCGTGACCCGTACTTCCACAATATCTCTTTGCTGTGATATTAGCACCAGGTGTACCATCCGTACACCCACCTTTTCATGTAATCTCTGATAGAAAGATGCAGTTAGCAAATGGCATCAGATATTATTGCAGAAGTGACCTTTTAATGTCATGCACAGATACACTTAAGAAAGAACTGCCACTGAAAACTTCTGATTAAAGATAAAAGTAGACAGCCTGTAAAAACACTAAGATAAAAAGTAAATCCATTTGCCCTGAGTTTCCCCTGCTATCCCACCTCCTACTATAAATTGATGTTGTCAGCACTCATGATTTTATCACAAGTCTTGTGATGTTTGATGTTTCACTTACACTCCAGCTACTACAGTTGTGTAATGAGGTTAGAAACTCGGCTTTCCTCTTCCTTTAATTTAAAGTAAGCTTCTAGTCCTAATGGTTAGAGTATAAAGCTTGCAAGTGTGACCCAGGTGCACCCTAACAGCTCAAAAAACAGAAAGCACAGTAAAAGAGCTCCACATTTATCATCCTACAGGCAGGCTTATGATTTTGAGGGTCAAACTGTAGTTCTTGAACATTTGGAGCTGGAAATAGCGACTTGGGGAAAAAAAGTGCTTGAACAAAGTGCTGCACGAGGTTGCGTTTTCCAGGGAAGCGTATCAGTCATTAGCTACCTCAGTGATAATTCTCTTTTCAGACATGCACATTTTCCTGTTTACTTTGTTGTGCAGCATCTCAGGGTTCACCCCCAGCCTGACGGGGCTCGAGGGTGTGCAGCACTCCTTAGTCCCCACAGACGGGTACGTCTGTGCTTAAAAACCTGTAAAACCAGGAATGTTCTGACTTCCAGTCTTGGGAGGTGACCTGCCTTTCCTGAAGCTCCATCAAGAAACAAGGAATCCCCCACCCCTGCCAATGCAGCAACAAAGGGGCAAGCAACAACAACAAAAAATGCAAATATGGAAGTACAGTAACATTGAAAATGGCTGGTTTGACTTAAGGAGCCCAAAATGTGCCAAGTTTTGATGTGCAAACCAAAAATACTCAGCTGTTGGTTTTGGGAAAAAAACAAGCTTCCAACAGCAATAACTCAGATTTGAAGGAGGCACAATATTTAAATGGAGTTCCAAATTATCAAAGACAGTATAACAGTATATATAATTCATACTGAAAGTACGAATTATACCTAGAACTGAAGGAGTGAGTGGAGTCTGAGTGTGGGCACATTGGTCAAAATTTCTCTGCAGTCACAGGCTGGTGGTCCCAAAGGTCCCTCTGTGTTTGCCCTAAACTATTGTGTAATCCATTCTGGGGGTGAAAAAATTACAGATGACCATGACAAAATCTAACTCCAAATTAAAAAAAAGGTAGAAGTCTCTGAGACTTAACTTCTACATGACTAAACAGAATATTGAGAAAGGTTTTATGTTTCTCAAATGTAAAAGTGTGACAAAAGTTGGATAATACTTTCAAAGAACTAAAGGAGCTCAATTGATCCTGCACTGCCCCTGTTATTAATTTTGCCCTTGAATTCAGCAATAATTTCCATAAGACTGACACTTTGCTTCTAAACTTCTTCCCCTGAAGAAAGCTGAAGAAACCATTATTGACTCCTGATCCCTTGGCTGAGCAGATTTCTGTGCATCACAAGCCACATTATTTAAAGCTGTGGACTTATATTTTTTATCTCTAAGTTAAAGGTGCTGTGAAAAACCTGTGTCTTGCAAGAGGTACATTCTTCAGCCTAAGGAACTTCTAAATAACTTGGAAACAGATAGGCAAAAACATTGGAAGGGTCTGCATTTTTTATGTTAGTTTCTGTAAAGAGGAACTTTGTTTTTAATCTTCTCCAGCTTCTTTCTAGCTCTATTGTCTCTAATTACTTTCAAATATACCCAAATCACCATCCTTATATTGAAATTAGCTGTCTCTGACTCTCACCTGTGCAGGTCTCTGGTGCTGTGATAACAACGTCAGGTGTATTTTTAAAATTTAAAATGAGTAAGGTTTGGAAGATTTTCCCACCTGTATTGTCCCTGCTTCCATGGCAGTCTGTGACACAACTCCTGTTGGTCTGGCAGGACAATGTAATGCTGGTTGTTGTTTTTTAAACAATGGAAAGTGTGTAAATTCCTTGTGGCACAGCTCTGTGTAGATGAAGCTGTGTTCAAGCCATCGATTTGACTTTGAAACTGTACAACATATGAATTAAAATGCTAGAACTGCTGTCCTGTGAGTCTGTCTCCTTTTCTGCCTCACTAAGCATTAATTATTGTGGTCTTGACACTCTGTTCTGCCCTTTTCTTCCCTTTCCTCCCTCCCACTCCCCACTGTCGCTCCCAATGGCTTGGGAGTCTCCCCAGTAAAGCAATCCAGTTCATCTCCCAGTAAAGGGCCATCAGCCAACACATTCTGGGCCTAAATTCATCTCTCAGATATTGGTACAGGCTTAAATAGATGCAGTCCCTCAGCTAATATACTAGATTTCAATGGAATTACATGGGGAATTAATTTTCTTCTGTCTGTAGTCTGAAAAACAATGAAATAGGGAAATGCTTACAATCTACTGCTTGGCTTTCCAAACTGGGTGAAGGACTGGTTCTTGCTTGCTGCCCATTAATGCAAACAGTAGCAAGATACTCCTGATGCACATGTCTTTTCTGTACAAACACATAACATTTTAGGCCTTACTGACTCAAGGCCAGAAGGATCTGTAGGTGGCAGCTCCCCTGACAGTCAGGCTGTAACCTGTCCATGTAACGTCGCGTATTTTAGTGCGAGTCTGTAACTTCTGCCACGTGTGACAACGCCTATCTTTGTGTGTTTCTCTCTTTGAATAATAACAAGAGTTCTCCTTTGTGTAGCAGTTTAGGCAGCAGCAGCAGCAGCAGTTACAGGCGCCAATCTGACAAGGTCCAGCAGGGTGTGAGCGGCTGGTCTGGCGTGTGCTGGCGAGTGTAACACTTGTTAACTCCGTGGGCCTTGTGACTTGCTCTGGTACCTGAGTGAAAAGCTGAATGTCAGGATATTCTAGTGCAGCTGGGTGGGACGACACACAAGTAAAGAATGTGTGATGAACTTTTCAGCTAAAACTTCGTATCTTTCTGTTTTGTTTTTTTTTTTTTTTGTTCCATTCCTTCATCTCCCATCTTTTCTGTCTGCATATTATGCACTGTTCTCTCTCTTTACCATCTTTCTTCCCATTGCCTTGTGCCATTTCCTTCCCAGATGAAACATCCCTCTTTTTCCCATTGATTGCCCTTTGTAGGTTCTCTCCATGTAGCTCATAATTTCTGTCCCTCGCCTCCCCCACTCATCCCGACATCTTGGGCAGGAGTGATTGAAGCGATGGATTCTGAAAGAGCAAACCAGTCTCCAGAGAGAGAAACACTGCAGATCATTATCTTTCTCACTCTCTTAATGGAGAAACAGAAAATATGTGAAGTCAGCTGATAACTCAGTAAATGTGTGGATGAAAGTCGTTTCGCTGCAAGAAGAATCAGAATATACGGTATCTGGAGGTATTTGATCCGAGCAAAGTCTTCCTTGACTCTCAGTATTCCCATTCCAGGTCCATGTATAGCTGATGTCTGTAGGAAGACACTGAAAGTCCTAATCTGTACATTAACTAAATGAATGGGGTTTTAATATGGAAGATGCAGAAAAACATTTTTTTATCTCTTCCAGAGTGGGCAGCACACCAATTGTAATGATCTTCACGGTTATCATGACCACAACAAAACTGAGTCTGCCCAAAAGCCTTTTGCTGACTCTTCATAGATCAGTTAGGTCTGTTCTCACAGTGAAAAGCATTTGAACTGCAGCAGTATCATTTCAAATCATTTTTTAACTGCTCTCTGAAAATAGAAGAAAAATAAGAATACAGTAGTTGGGACCCCTTATAAAATCTTCCTAGAGGAGTCCAAGGATACTCACCATTGGTCTCAATGGAGCTTTCACACATCCTTGAAAGGAATTCATTAAGCTGGAAAAGCTGGCTAGAAACCAGTCTTCCTATAATGTCTTCCATAATTTGCTCCAAGGGACACATTTATAGTCACTCAGCCTTTTTTATAGATCTTGTGCAAGATGAAGGGCTGGGTCACAATTGCAAGACTTTTAATGAATAGATGTTTGTTACATGCCACAACCCAAATAATTTTTCAAGCATCTCAGCACTGTGCAGCCTTTTCAGTATGGACTTCCCCAAGGATATGCAGGGATAGCTGCAGCCTCTGGGATCACAATGATATAGTGACCATTTTTGTTCCAGGTGCTCCTTTTTCCATGCTGACCCATTCAGAGGCAGAAAACATCCAGCAATTGCAATTTCTAATCTCGATTTTCTTTCAAGGATTTTAAGATTTCAGTTATTTCTTTTTAGTCTTATTAACTTCTCTACAGGCTTGTGTGGAGACAGATTACAATAGAAAGGCTCCTCCAATTAACAAAACATCACTGAAATTTTGCATATCTATCAGTCATGGCCAGATCTCAGAGTCCTGAGATGATCTTCATAAAGTCTGTTTAGCTGTATGAGAATTGTCTGTCATTCCCATTCCACCAAATGGATTATAATTAGTAGAGAGAAAGGGGGGAAGGAGGGGAAAGAAGATTTTTTTTTTGGGTGTGAAGCTCATTGGAGTTTTAGAATAGGGTGACCTTTGATTACTAAATACAAATTCAGTCAGAAACTTTTTATCTGAAGGTAGCCCAAATTAAGAACTAGCTCCCTTCCGAATTCTCCTTATCCTTCTGAGAAAACTGGCACATGGACACTGGACTTTTTTTGCTGGACATTTTCCACCTGGCCATAAACACTGGAAGTCATGTCTTAGCATGGTAAGCCAAGTAGCTGTTGCACAAAAAACACTGAGTGTGTTTGTATATTGCACCAGAGACAGCCTTGAGTCACCATATTGATATACAAAGGACCAGATAGTAAACTTTTTATTAGCAGCCAGGAATTTCTTTTGAAAATTACTCTTTTTTTGACATCCCCACATATGGGCTGAAGGATGCTGGTACAGTTCTCTTTCTATCAAAATAGGATATAATGTGTGACTGTGTTCTAGAAAAGTGTTACCTTTTTTAACAGATTTATAATTTTTTAATGTCAGACCACCACAGAGCTTTCAAGCAATAGCTGCTGGCCAAAATTACATTAGGAAAGTGCATGTTATGCTCCATTTCCCTCCAGGAAAGGGAGGTAAACATAGCCAATCTGGACTGGGAGGGCCAGAGCAGAGGTAAGAAGGAAGCCAGCTCCCAGCATCTTTGCTTTTAGTGTGCTTTTCCTGGGGCTTCTGCTGGATTGACCCGTGGCAGTTTCAAACAAAGGTAGCAGGACCTCCCCTGAAATTATCAGAGCCCTTTGCTTTCATGCCTGTATCCACATTTAAGAAAAATTTGTCTTATTCAAGAGAGGTAGCTGGGCCTCAGCTTTCCAGGGCAGGCTGTTGGGCTCTGTGCAGACAGACACAGGCTCCTTCTGCCCAGGCCTCCAAGCAGGCGCAGGAGCTTGGGCACCAAGCCACACTCATACAGCTCCGTGGCTCCCAGACAGGGGCTGGCACAAGTCCGGCTGGCTTGGAGCATGGGCAGGGTGAGCTCACATCTGTCTGCACCTGTCTGTGCTGACAGAGTTAAAATTTGGGGTGGAAAAAGAAACAGGAGGAAGCCTAAGAGAGCACCTCTGAATCCACCTGGCGTTCACAGCCGCAGTGCTCGGAGTCGGGGGGTGGATGCTGGGGTGCAGCCACACACACTGCAGGAGCTGGATCCTGCCTCTGGAAGACAGAGAGGGAGGCTCTGGAGCCTGCTTGTTCCACACTGCCAGCAGGAACTCAGCAGGAACAACAGCTCTTGCAGAGTTTCTGCAGGCAGCCCATACACCCGTTGCTTTCCCAAAATGGCAATACAAAAGTAACAATACAAAATACCAAAGAAGGGATATTGTATTCTGCTGAATTCCAGCTACTCCGAGAAATGGGAAGCACAGTGTGGTTGTTGCCTGCTGAAGGAGAGACAGAGAAGGCATCTACAGAGAGGGAAACAATATTTGTGGTGAATTATCACTGCTGACAGACATACCTGGAACACGGGGCTGGTGGAGGCTTTTCCTTCCATCTGCAGGGAAAAGCAGTGCACGGTAAAGCTCAGTGGCTTCTGAAATACTTGGAAAATCAGAGCAGCACAACCTGAAACTATTATTAACCGGTTAGTCACAGTGCTGCTAATTGCAAGTCACCTTATACCAGGGAACTTGGGCTAAGGAGCTGAGCTCAGGACAAACGACCACCGAATTTAGGCCCCCATTAGTCATCGCAGCAGCCGAAATTAGGTGCCTTGACTCCAGCAGGACAAGCCAGGTCACCTTGGTTAGATATTTGAGCTTCACATGCAGAGAGTGAGTCAAAAAGCCAGTCTGCACTCCTAGGGGAAAGAGGCACTGGGGGGATGTAGCCAGTTTGCCGTTGCTCCCCTCCCTTTCCCTTACTGAAGCTCCAGCTTTTACCTCAAGGCTGCCCATGGAAACTGCTGTCCTTTGGGATCTTTGCCCTGGAGGAACCTCTTTTATTGGGTGCCTTACTGACCTGGGCCCACTCTTGTTTGAGAAAGAGTGGCACTAAGATGAGCAGAGCCTGCAGTGCCCTTTTCCTGCTTCCTGAGCGGGTGTCCAAACTGCTGAAAAAGGTGGGCAGAGATTTCACCTCATCGCTGTGTTTCTGTTTTTCAGTGTCTTCTAAGTGTGCTCTTCCAGTAATCTTTCAAGTTATTTGTAGGATTTGGCCTAAATCTAGGTTGGAGAAGAGCTTAGGTGGGAGACTGACCAGGGCCCCTTGGGGATTAGGCAATGATGGTGGTTTAGGCAGTGCTGTCTTTGGCACTTCTGGAGCTAAGGTGTCTAAATTCTGTCTAAATCCAGAGGTTAAGGAGCAGGGATAAACTCTGACTACCCTTCTAAAAAAGCACTCAGTACATAAATTGCTCCTCCTGCCCACAGACAGCTGCATTGTTTGGTTTGGTGGCAGAAGGAAGCAGGGTCAGGTGTTTCTTTTGTGCTCAGTGAAATGATATCTGTGTGCCCGAGAAGCTGGAAGGGATATCTGAGGTCACTGAGTTCAGCCCTTCACTGCTGCAGACAAACGTGATGTAATCCCTTTCATTACATGGGCAAACTTCCATTCTAAAAGTAGTTAGTTTTGCTTGTTTTCCTTTCTTTCCTCCACTTGATTCACTTTCCTGTCCTCCTGCAGTGAAGTTATGCCCAACCTTACTTCTAGTTTTTGAGCCTGTGTTTATTTCCTGCTAGTCTTCCTCTTATACTATTATGTATAGCCCTTGTCTCCACATTTTTTCTATTTCTGGTGAGTGGAAATGGAAGATGAAATCCACAAGAAGAGAGTTCAGTATCTCTACTTCTGCATATTAACTACTCAGCCCACTAGTGCTTGATTAGACAATTTTGAGATACAGGCAAACGATAATTACATTGGTCACAATACATTTAACTGAACATCTGAAGTATCCATTAAAGAGATAACCCTTCTAGAACAAGAAGAACTTTTATTTTATTAAATAATTTAGAATTTGGTCATATGGCTCTTGAAGATACTTATAGCTGAATCATAAAGTAGCTTATTTCACTTAGTGTCACTTTACATTTTACCAGTTGGAAGATCTGCAAAGTGTTTCACAAGGCAGAGCTAAGTCCCCTGGAACCTTCCAATTCCATCTGAAAAACCTGGGCCTCTTTGCTCTCCCTTAGTCTTAGCACAGTCTTACCAGTGATGTCCCCGTCAGCCAGAGCCCTCACCAGCAATCTGGCGTCTCTTTGCTCTTCACCTCTGTCACACCGGACTTGAGAGATGGTTTGAAGCCAGTCTTGTAATGGAGGTAGAACGGAAAAGCAAAGGCTTGGGAGCAAAATGATGAGGGTAGAAAAAATGTTCTCTAACTGTGTGCAGGTGACTGTGGTTAAAAGGAAGTGTGAACATTTGCTGGCTTGCCCTGCACAGCAGAACACTGCGAGCCGCCTTCCCTTGTGATACATTCAAGGCAATTTTAATTTGAATTTCTTTCCAAGTAAAATTTTGAGCTTGTTTTTTTGATCAATTTAACACATTGGTCCCTGGGACATTCTGCTCAATGGCTGTAGGGCTGCTGCTTCTTCCCATCCGTGCTCAAAACTTGGCTCTCCCCATCAGCTACAAAATGTAAGAACTTGGATGAGTGTGATGAGCACTACGTATGTTGATTCACAATAATACAGGACTGGTTGGAATTTGTATCCATGAACTATCAGCACTGCATGCATAGATTCATAATCACACGAAGCCAATTTGAATTTATATATATGCATAATCACAGAATCACACAGGTTGGAAAGGACCTCTGAGATCATCAAGTCCAACCCTTGATCCACTCCCACCACGGTTACCAGACCATGGCACTAATGCCACATCCAGTCTCATCTTAAAAACCTCCAGGGATGGAGAATCCACCACCTCCCTGGGCAGGCCATTCCAATGCCTGATTACGCTCTCTGTAAAGAACTTCTTCCTAACATCCAACCTAAACCTCCCCTGGCAGAGCTTAAGGCCATGCCCTCTTGTCCTACTGCTGGTTGCCTGGGAGAAGAGACCAACCCCCACCTGGCTACAACCTCCTGTCAGGGAGTTGTAGAGAGTGAGGAGGTCTCCCCTGAGCCTTCTCTTCTCCAGGCTAAACAACCAGCACTGCATATATTGATTCACAACAATACAAACCCAATTTGCAAATATCCCACATTGCCCATGGCCATTTGGATGTCTCCACTCCATTTGGATGTCTTGACTCATAGTCTGTGTGGAGTGGTCTCCTCTGTAGGCCAATTCCACGAGTAGTTACACAGGTATATGAAGACCCGGGGTGCACTGACTGCCTCTGTAAAACCTTTTCCCATCTCCAAGGGTTTGGCTGCCAGTGCTCCAGGCCGGCTCAGATGTGCGTGGCTGCAACCTCGGAGCAGGCTGCTGGAAAACGAGCATGTGGGATGAGCAGGGAGAAGTCCCACTGGTTATTGACCTTGACTTGGGAGCTGCCAGGGCTCCAGGCCTCAGCCCTGGTCCTTGCCCAAGTGATGCCGCAGCTGCATTCGAGCCTGGCCACATCCCTCACTGATGCGCACCTTCTTGGCTTGGTCTTGGAGCAGCCTCATCCCATGCTCAGGCTGGTGCTCCCTGACCCTCTGCACAGGGTGGTTCATGTCCATGAAGCCCAGGGGGTGTTGTCCCTTCGCCTGCTCCAGGTGTTTTCGGGCAGGGAAGGCACAGGCACATCTCCCTCCCACTCAGGATTAGCAGTACTGGGCCCTGTTCCTGAGCAGGCACCTGAGTGCTGTGGTCATGTATCTTTCTATAAATAATTACTTCATCACTCACAGCCTCTTTTCACCACCTCTTTTCCCTCAGACTGATGACTGTTTTGGGCTGGAAGGCTTTTTTTCCTCTCTAGCTGGACCAAGGCCATTCAATGGAGTGAGCAGCAGGAGGTACTGAAAGAGAGATACTGTTAGCACTGTTTCCACAAGCCCAAAGACTGATCTTTATGCAGCTGAGACTACAAGGGATATCCCTTAAAATAAAGGCCAGCTTATTACCCATCTTCTCCAACTCCTGTGGAACTAAATATCCTGAAGTTGAGAGAAGCTGCTGCACAAAGCGTCTTTATAGCTCTCAGTGTGCCTTCTTTGCTGGCTCCAGCTGCCCCTACACTCTGTTTTTCCTCAGTCTTTTCTTCAATATTTTTTCCAGTTGACTTAGTTATTACAGTACATGGACCAGACTGAGGAAAATACACTGAAGGTTGGAGCTGGCAGGGCAGGGAGAGCTGCGAGGGAAGTGCTTTTGCCATCCAATGACATCATCTGCCCGTTAATTGGTCACATTCCCGCGGATGGGAGGCACTGGCCGGTGTCCTTGGGCTTACTTCCGTGATACAGAACAGAGACAGTGCCTGTCTCCTGCCAGCCTCTTTCATTGCCAGCCTTCTGGCAAAGCTTAGGACATTTATAAAAACAGTACAGTACTTTATTTAGCCTCTAGTGAGAAAAAGTCACTTCACAGCTCCAGTTTAGGCACAAGGCACGAACAAGCAGATTAAAAAAAAAAAAAAATATCCCTTACATAAAAACATTTCAAATGAATACATGAAAGTTGATTTGTATTCCAGATGACCTCGCAAACCAGGAGATTGAGCTGCGCCTTTTATCTCCAGAGAAATGGGTTCAAATCCTGATTAGCCCATAGAGGAAATTCTATTTAATGGTCTAATTTTGGTGGGCTGAAAAGCTGTTCCCTGCCTAGAACCACCATCTATTATGGCATGATTGGCAGTCTGTGTTCAAGACAGAACAAGAACTTCACCTCATCTCTACTCCTATTACTTCACCCTGCCATCAGCTCACACTACCTAACCCTCTGCTTCCAAAGAGCCTGAGAAAACAGAGAAGGTTTGCAGCATGAACAGTCCCCACAGCTGTGCCTGCGGCTAATGGGGGCCGTGGTGGTGCCAGGATAATGGAGAGGTGCCACAGGGGAGCCTGAGAAAACAAGGGAGCTGCTGGAGGGAAGTGTCAGTGGAAGAAGATGGAAAGTAGACAAGAAGGGGAAGAAAAAGGGAATGAGGACGGACAGAGAAAGGATGCATGGATAAGCAAAGGATGGGATGAAGGTTTGCCCAGAGCTGAAGGCAATAAAGCAAAACAGGTATAATTCTGTCTAAACAGCACAAGGAAATGTCAGCTGTGGGAGGGAGTCCCTCAGGGTCATGATGTCACTAATTGTTCTCACTGTGTCTGGTGGTCCTGGGTGGTACAGAAATGCCCCTAGTCCTCAGCAGTATTGTTGTTTTCCCCAGTCTTCATTCCTCAGAGAACAAAACACTGTTCTGCAGGGGAGCAGAAAATCTGCAAGACAGATAAGCAGCCAGCTCAGGCCTCCATGACACCTTTGCAGAAACCCCAGATTAGGAAAAGAAAGGCTCATCTCCAGTCTAGTCACTGCAGCACTTCCAAGTTGTTTGTCTGTATTTCTTCTGCTAGTGGGAAAAGCCCAAGTCGGGCACAGCAAGTGGAGGAAGGCAGCAGGAATTTGCACTGTGACACTGGTGACCCTTATGACCCCATTCTGTGCAGGGCTGGGAGCTGACACAAAACTGTGTCACTCTCAGGTGGGTGCAGAAGTGGATGAGAACCTGTAAGTGAAGGCTATGAAGGGCTGCCACAGCAGGGCTGCTTTTCAGCCAAACCTTGCTGTTCTCTTCGTCCTATTCATAACCACCTTGGGAGTGAGAACAGGGGATGTGCTTACAAAATACCTCTTTGGGACGGTCTTACTTGGGACAACAAAATCTGAATTTAAAAGGGCATTGATAATGGGGAAAAATGCTGTAAAATCAGCCTGATGATGAAGTGTAAACCACAAAACTTAGAGAGGAGAAATAAAAAAAAAGAAGATTTTCCCACTGGGCAGCAGCATCAGGACAGACTGGGAGTGTGGAGGGGACAAAAGTCTGAGTATAAGGACAATATCAGTGTCCTTTTCCAGCTGCAGTTCCTCCAGCAGGAAAAGCTGCTGTCCATAACCCTGTTGCTCATCATCATCTCCTCCCACCTCAGGTTTCAGCTTCTTCGTATCTGCCAGTTACCTCAGCCTTACCTGGGTCTGTTCAACTGGTGATCAGAAAAGCCCTGTTATTTGAATTATTGCCTCTAACCTGGATCGTTTACCCAGATTGTGTTTGGGAGGGATCCTCTGGCAGTTATGCAGTTGACCTGGGAGGGGGAGAGCCTGCAGCTGAGGGGTGGTGATAAGCAGCTGGAGTGGGTGAAAAGAAATAAACTTTTCACCCAGCTCAGCTGCAGGCAGAACAGGATGTGTGACTGCAACCTAAGACATAGGAGATAATTATTCTACTCCACTTGGCACCGGTAAGGCCTCAGCTGGAATAGAGTGACCACTTTTGGGTACTGCGCTGCAAGAAAAATGTACACAAACTGGAGAGAGGCCAGGAGAGAGACACGAGAAATATCAGAGGCATAGAAGGAACAACCTAAGAGGAAATGTTGAAAGGATTGTTTGTTTAGTCTGGGAACAGCAGAGTCTAAAGAAGAGCTGTGATAAAAATCTTGCAATATGTTAAAGTTTATTGTAAGGAGGATGGTGATAAATCTTTCCCTGTGCTCACTGGGGGATAGGGAAAGAAGGAACCAGCTTCATTTACAGCTAATAAAATTTAGGTTTGACATTAGGAAAAACTTTCTAGATAAGAGGGTGATGTAGTAAAGCCAGCCAGGGAGTGCATGGGTCTTGTTAAAATTCACATGGGTGTTTTATTTTAATAATGAGCATTGAAAGGATAAAGATGTTTCTTGTTTAAATAACTCTTCTGGGCTAACCCCTGGGACTGGGTTTCCACACACTGACAGTACAGCCATGTGGATGCACTTGCAAGAAATAGCTTTTGGCCTGCAGGCTCCAGGGCAGACACTCTTTTTCGTGATCAGCGTGTACAAAACCCAGCAGCTTGTGACTGCTCTCTTGTTGAGGGATTTCTACGCAGCTTGTTTGCCGCAATGCAAACAAGCCATCATGGAACACGAGGATTTGTATAAAATTTTACAAATACAGGAATAACCTTTCTCTTATGATTTCATTTCTGGCTCCACTGTATTTTTTCCTTGCAGGTTCATATACTATACCTCTAATCCCTTCTTTGTAGATTTGCTGTGTGTGCACAGCTAGAGATATATCTCCGATTGCTGTTAATCCTTTGAGTGTTTTTACATTATACAGCATATGTCCAGAGAAAGTTCTGTTGTGTGGTTTAACGGTACTCGCTGATCCTCCAGCAACACTCCTGGAAACAGAAAATCACACCATTGTGTTTCCATCCCAGGCAGTTTCTCAGGCTGTGAATTGGGTTTTCTTCCACAGCAGAGAAGAAAAGAACCTCCAAATATTTTCAGAGGTTCAATCTAAAGTGTTTGCAAACTTAGATATAAAATGGAAGGTTGGATGTGAAAGTACGGAGATGGCACACAAAAGTCCCACACTGGGTCTTTGGACTTGCCTACGACCTCACAGAGGTCAAAGCAGGCTGGAGCTGCTCAAAATTTTTTCCTGAGGCTTATGGTAGAATGTAGGGTTTTGTCTTGAAATAAACTCTACCAGGGAATAAATATATTTGCTACTGTGAGGGTGGTGAGGCACCACAACAGGTTGCTCAGAGAAGTCATGGATGCCCCATCCCTGAAAATGTTCAAGGCCAGGTTGGATGGGGCTTGGAGCAACCTGGTCTGGTGGAAGATGTCTCTGTCCATGGCAGGGGGTTAGACTAGAGGATCTTTAAAGTTTCTCTCAAGCCAAACCATTCTATGATTCTATGACTCTAATCTTAGGCGGTTTGGATTTGAAGTGTAACTTCAGGTGTGAGGACTTCGGATTTTCTGCTGCAGGGTTTTAGTTTGGTTGCAAAATCTGTTAGAGGTGTTTTACTTTAAATTCCCGATATTTGTGCTTCACCTTCATTCAACCTTGAGGTAATTTATCTGTAAATGAAGACTAATCAAGAAACCTGAAGTCACGTGGGATGCTTCTAATATTTTGGAGATAAGTAATATTAAGCCTAAATCACATTTAAAGAGTATATTAATTGGAGTAGTAGAGCAGGACAAATCAGTCAAACAGAGCATACAGTTAAACCAGGTTATAGTTGCTTTGCTTTCCACAAAAGCACAAAGCACCCATGGGGTATTAATTACCATATTAATTAATATTTTCTACAGTTCTTTGCAGAACATTGGTTCTACAGCATCTGTGAAGAACCGAGAAGTGGTCAGTCTTGTCTATGAAAACAGACTGGGAAAGGAAGCCACATATCAGGAACCTCCTTCCAGGACCCCCCCTGCTGGGGGGTCGCTGGGTCATGGGAGAACTCCTGGAGATAGTTGGAGCCCACAGTTCCAGAGTGAGCCTTCCAGCCCCTAACTCTTGGCAGTTCTGCAGGGGATTAGGATAACTGCATGCTTCCAGGTCTTCTGTTAGAGCAGCGGCAACATGAAAGGTTTACTGGGATGGAAAGAGAAGACAGGGATGGGTTGGAGGGAGGAGAGGGAGAACTCATCAGCTCTGATGTAGATATTGAACAACTGGACTTCAAAGACTGCATTAGTCACCCCAGGCTCCACTTACAGTCTGTGGAGAGGAAAAGGAACTCAAGAGAGAGATTTGTCTCCTTTCAGGACAGGAAATGCCTGTTTCCCTGCTGCCTATAGGAGACATGTAGGTACTTGGATAGTTAATATGTGAAGTTAGCTGAGGTGACCTTGCATGGCCTGTTGGTTATGGCACTCTGCTGGGAGGAGAGATCCTGAGCTCTGGCCTCTGCTTCAAGGACTTCTGATGGAGTTTGTGCAGACTACATGTTATAGGGATATGAGGAATAGTGAATGCGGAGTGTCCCTTCTTCCTCCTGCTGAGGAGAGTGCGTTATTCCAGGGGGTGAGTGCATTATCCCAGGGGCTGAGGCACCACTGGGGAAAGTAGGAGATGTGTATTTGAATGTTCTCTACAGGAGAAGAAACTTGCTCTGTGTGTTGCTTCCTGGAGAGTGATTTGACCATTAAGCAACTGCCTCAAAGTGGGAACCACCTCCTCTACAGGCCCTGCTCTGTCTCTGAGGCAGCAGCGACTGCCGTTACCTTTCGGAAGGAGGAAGACCCTGCCATTGAGGTCTTGCCACGACCCAGCAGCCCTGACAGACTGGTTGCTTCAGGGGATTTAGGCTGAAGAGCAATTTCAGAGGCCCAATGGAACTGGAAGTGAGCTGGGTGCTGAACTTTCCAGGCTTGTCAGGCCTGGGGCTCTACCTGGGGAGGAGCACAAAATGTTACAAAGATTGACTCTTCACTGTCCGTACCTGACATCTGGGCAGAGCAAACCTGACATCTCTCCCACGGGGGTATCAAACCAAGCTCTTGCTGGCTTCCCCTGGGTTTCTGGCAGCTCTTTGGACAACCCATGGCTGATCACAGGGGTGAGGCACCAGCGGAAGGGCTCTGGGTGACAGCTGCTCCAGGGCTCTGCTGTTTTTCCAGAGCCTTGCAGCACACCAGGGCAAAAGCCTTGCAGGCAGAAGGCTGTGCTGTGGGCCGGTGGGAGGGAGAGCAGGAGGAGGAACGACACAACACATTACAGCCAGGGAAGAGAAAAGGATTCTGCATCAAGGATTATGTAACTTTTGACATGTCCTATATATCACAAGCCAGTGCCAGGGAGCTGATGCTGTGCCCTGCCACGTTAGCAGGGCTTACTTCTGACAATCACTGTTAAATGACATTCCTGTCTTGTCAGAGCTTCTCCAGTTTCATGTCTGCTCTGTCCTTGTGGGGCACCTCCTTAGATCCCGTGTGCTGCGTGGCACCAGGATGGAGCTGCACGTTGCAGGTGCGTGTGCCCGGGCAGTGCCAGGGGAAGGTGCTCTTATCTTCCCCTACAGCTCCTTGCAGAAGGAGGGAGGACTACAGACGAGCCCTTCACCCCGCTGCAGACACGGCACCCATTAGGACCTGGTTTGCATTTAATTGCATCTCAGGAATAGGAATCCTCATTTGGGAAGCAAAATCCTTTGGCACTGTAACCAGACCAAACCCATCCTTGCTGGCTTTATGGCCCCTGATAGCTTTTCCACATTTCACATGGGACTGAGCTCTCAAACGTATTTTACGAACTTGACCAACTCCCTCCAGTGTCCGCTGGGGTTTGTTTTCCCACTGATATTTTCCCTTATTCCAAACTCACTCCAAACCTCGATTTTTTATTTTTTTTTTTTGGTTGTTGTTGTTGTTATTATTTTTTTTTTCAGTAGAGAAATGGGCAAGTGAAAATGCATCACGTGTAAGGTCTGGGAACAGCACAGAGGCAGCCAAGCAGCCATTGCAGGGGTTTGGCACCTCGCACGGGAATGAGCACATGCAGGTAGAATGTTATTCCACTGCTCCTGCTGAGAGCTCAGCAATTCACTCTCTGCTGAATCCTAAAGTCGAGCAAAAAGCAGCTGGTTAAGGTGGAATTTGAAAATCAGTCATAAGATAAACAGGTTGCAACATTAAGCACTCTCCAAGGGAAAAGCAGTGTGCAGCATATGTTTTTACTTTGGAAGATATTAAAAAAAAACAAAACAAAACAAAACTTTAATGGACTCTTTACTGGCTTATGCTAGTGGAGCTGTTAATTAATTAAATAACTATATGTGAATGGCATCCATTGGGAAAGAGCCTCACAGCTTCCAGATGCCAGTTATTGGCCCCATTATGGGCCTAAAACTATTACAGTAAATCATTACATGCTCCAAGATGAGCTGGCACACGACTGCTGTGAGGAAGGATGGAGCTATTCTCACTTGTACCATTTTGTGCCAGTTTTTATCTAGTGAGATTAATTAGTACTTTTAGAAATGCAAGTCAGACCTATAAAATATTAAAGGATATTCCATCAATGGAGTGGAGACCTGCTTAACCAGGGCTTTTAAAACTTTTGGATGTTCATGGATAGATAGAAGTTGGAAGAGATAATGAGCAACATCTGATTTTAATTTTTTTTTTTTTAAAAGTTCAGATTTATAGGTAGTGGGACTGCATGAAGTCTCCTTTGTGTGCTGCAGCAATACTCAGAGGAGGACATTAAACTTTATCACTGAAGTTCAGGTGCCAGGTAAGCAAACAGTTTCTCAGGCCAAACCCAACCATTTAAGGCACTTATTCCAAATAGAAAATCAACCAGAAAGTATTAAATAACCTTTTAGCCTGGATCCCCTGCTGGGAGGGGAACATTTCCTGACATTGGATGGCAGCCTAGAATCTTTGATCTGGCCTAGAAAGGGCTTTTTTTTCCTTTTTTAATTAATAAGCTATAAATTTTCACCCCAAATGACCACTATGGACCTCTCTGTCTTTTTAGTCTGTGAGAGGGAAAACCACTGAATCACCTACATCATCGCTTGGCCAGACAGAGCGTCCTTTGAAAATCTTCTTGCCTGCTCCGTCTGTTCTGAGCCCAAAAGCCGAGTACTGAAGAGGCACTCCAGGGACTGTTTATACAGTTTACCCAATAATTAGTTCTTAGAGGCACTAATTCACGGACAGACACTTCCTATGAGAAATTACTCCACAGCTGAAATTCCTCCCACAGCTGGATGAGGCAGGCTGAGCGCACGGGCCTGGAGATTTTACAGTCCATCCTCTGGAGCCTGGGAGGAGCAGTGCCCAGGGATCCCTGCTGCTGTCCTCCTCTTGCTCCAAGCCCCGGTCTGGACCACTTTTGAACTCCCTCGCCTGAGCCTGAGTTCAGGTGGGGTTCAAGCAGGGCCAAAGGGGCCAAGGGGCTACAGGGAGCCCAAGCAATGCTTTTGATGCTGCTGATAACCAGCAATGGCCCTCCCACGTGGCCCCGCTGGGGCAGACCGAGAGATGCCATCACTGATAGAGCTCTGCCGCTCACCACAACAACCTGTTTGTCCAGAAGGACAGACAAGATCTCCCAAGGCTCAGTGGGAAAGTTCCCTGGACTGCTCCAGCACAAAGAGCCTCTGCAAACGCCCCTGGGACACGTACCGGGGTGGCAGAGGGGCTGCAAGGGAAATGCAGCTCTGCTGTTCGGCCTCTCACATCCAGAACAGCCCAGCCCAGCTGCTCGGAGGACAACATTCCTTCCCTACACCATGGTCCCACACTGTAACCAATGACTCTTCATCATGGGTAGAAACATCAAGTCTTGTTTGGTTGGGAGGAGTCACAGGAGAATGGATATCTCGGGAAAACCAACCTCATCTCACTGCTTCTCCTAAAGCGAAGGTAAGGCCACAGTCGGAAGCTCCATTCACACAAATCCTACCAGGAAGTGGGACCTGCTGTATAAGAAGTGCATGAGTAAGGGTTTGCTGACTAACCCCTAATTAAAGGGAATAAATTGATTTATTATATGAGCATGACAAAATTGAGGCACCGGTCTTGCAAGCTGGGCTGAATGAGCAGATCCCGGTGTCCACGTGGCTCTGGTAGGGGCCAGTAAGGCTGAGAAGTGGGAGCTGTAGTTGCCAAACCAGGAATATAGCTGGAATATAGCTGGCTCGATAGCAAAAGGTTGGAAAGTTTGTGCTTATACGTTTCTGATTTGGGTGGGAGCCATGGGACCTACAGCACCTCAGCTGCAGCCCAAGGACAGACAGCTGCTTTGTCAGCAGGGCAGCCTTCCCCAGCGTGTGTGCTCGTAAGAAAGCACGGCCTTTACTGGTTTTAAATGAAAACAAATTGCTTTTAGGACCTTGGATCTGATGAGGGGAGTGTCATCATGTGTCCAACACAAACAAAAACTGGGCTGAGCCAAGACTAGCCCAGTGCTTGTCTCCCATTCCCTGGCTGTAAACACAAGAGACTCCTCTTGGCTTGTGGAAGAGTGGGAGGGAACGCAATCACCAAGCAAAATGTGTTGTTTCTACTTGATAGTTTAACGTTATGTAGGCAGCAGTTGTGCTTTTCTACTGAGCATACTTTTCTACTCTGTGGAGTCTTTGACTGTCCTGTCCTTGCAGAAAAGGAAAATAAGATAGGAAAAATGCAGCCACTTTTTTTTTGCCTGTGATACAGATTATTATACTTCATTGGATTTTTTTCCTGCGTGGAACATTTATACCAAAAATACCAGCGTGGCCTTAAGCCATCAACACCATGGCTGATGTTTTGGGTGGGAAGGGGCTCCAAGGGACCAGGCCATGAAGAGTACAGAGGGCTGGGGAGAGAAGATGTTTAGATCACAGATTTTGATCCAGAACAAGGTGAAAGTGAGTATCAGTCATCACAGGCTGGCAAGAGGACACTCCCCTCTGTGCAGCAAGCCTGTGGGAACCGCTACAGGCCTCTGAATCACAACGTGAGACAAAACCACTGCCAGCATGGCCTGACATCCTTCTCCAGCCATCATCACCTGGCTCTGCCTGTGCATGTGCTTTCCTAACCACTACAACAATTTTTTCACACCCCATGTTCTGAGTTATTTGGGAAAGACGTAGGAAAAAAAAAGACAGCCATCTATAATGATCATACAGTTCATGGTGGATTTCGAGTTTCCAGGTGGAAGAATAATGGACTAGTGTTGGAAGTCTGGTTCAGTTATGTGTGTTCTGGCAGACACAGCTGGAGAAAACCTTTAGGTGTAGATGCAAAGTCCATTTTCACTTTGTAAAGATGTATGCACACCCTTAACTTTAAAGGTATAAATTTTCCCCTTGACTTCCCTGGAACTATTCATGCATTAAACATATGCACGAGCCTTTCTAGAAATAGGGAATATAAATGAGGCTACCAAAATAGTTAACCAGAAATACTTTCTGTACAATGGAATAGAAAAATTTACAAGAGGTGTGCACATAGGAGCTCTTAGGAACAGATAAATGCAGGCCACTCAGATAAAGGACAAGGCATCATTGCTTGTGTACGAGCGGGTGTTTCCAGCTACCTATAGAGCAGACTAGAGTGCAGTTTGCATTCGTTACGTTAATTAAGCAATTTACTGGAATTTAGCATGTGGCAGGTTGGCAGGAGGCAAGTTTAACTTGGGTTGTGTGGCTGAGATCCTTTCATTGCGTTGACAGCCCCGAGTCCTGCCAACAGAGCAGTGCTCTCGGCAGCGCGTTTCTGTTGGTGGCTTCTGTGCTAAGTCCAACTTAAACAATTCCACTGGGGCCTGACAAAGGGAATGGATAAAAATGAACAAGGTCTGCATTACTTACGCTGTCTTTTGCGGGCAAGATATCCAGAGCCTGGTCATAAGTAATGAGATTTCATTGGAGGAGTAGCTTCTCTAGGTTAGTAAGAATTCTGTTAGTTATTAACCTCTAATTACTTTTTTTAATATTCACATGGGAGATGTTTCTATTTTTATTGTCTGTATCTGTTTCTTCACATTGTTTCAAGCCAGGGTTTTTTGATAGGTTTATTGTTTGGGTTATGCTGTAGTCATTAGTATTTCAATCTGTAGGTTGTTCTGGAGTTATTATGGCCCATTTGGGAATGTCAGTAACACAAACTTCCAGCAAATAAGCAACATTGTGACTTGAGCCGGTGGTGGGAGACGAACACGAACCCAGCCTACAGCACTATCAAATCCATTTTTGGGGTGCAGGCCACTTGTTTTGGCAAAGCTGCCCTGTACTCAAGCCTTTTAGACCGGTGTTTGCTAAACCATCTTGAAACAGACCTTTAAGCTTTATTGTTTCGTGGCACAAGTTTGGGCAAACTGAATTCTCGCCTACGTTCTGTGTTTCCCCCTTGATGCATTAAAAACGAGTACTTAAACAAGACCACCAACTAGAAATCTACGAAAAAGCAATTCCTTATTCAGGAGTACTTGAGGCTTTTGTACAGTTGCATGGGATTGGGGGAGTTTGTTTCTTTGTATCAAGACTACACTTTGACCTCTCTTTTCTTCTGCATTCAAAACCTAATGTGACCCTGCCCAGGATTATCCGGATCTGCTTTTGAGTATCAAGACCAATGAACTGGTGAGAAGGAAAGCTGTGGGGAAACAAGGCAAATCCAAAATGAGATGAGGTTCCATTCTCTACTCCAGTCTCCACTTGTATTTATTCTGGTTTACAGCGGGCTTCTTTTGGCAAGGCCAGATTCACGGCTTGAGCTTTGGCACAGCATTTCAGACAGGGAGGAGATCTGGGACAGGAGACCACAGAGTAAGAAAACGTACCTTGCATGCAGTTTTCATTAAACAAAAGGATTTCTCCATTGCCTTTGAATGTTCTCTTTCGTATCATGATGGCTTTGCAGGATGAAATGCCTTCTGTCCTATCTGTGTGTTGCTGTTGTTCACAAGAGTCCTAGAGGCAGCTAAATGCATGGTTTAGTGTGTGGATGAATTAACATTTTAGTTTTAGTACATCCTACCCCATAATTATACTGAATTGGTTTTGGAGAGACTGAAAGCCTACCTGCTTCCCAAAAATAATGGGTTTGGCTTCAAATAAATGACAGGACAACAGTGACACTGAAATCATCCAGAGCAGGGAGTAGCCAGGACCAATTCTAAGTACTGGGAATTCAGCAGGTTTTGAACTACTGCATTGATATTTGATGATTTCTTATCCTAACAGAAAGCATTTTCATTTGTGTCACCTTCATTTTCCTAGAAGCTAGATCTTGCTCTTGGAGAAAACAGGTTGTGGGATCAAAAGATCTAGAAAATCAGCCTTGTTGTTCTGCATCTGCATTTTTTTCCATCTTCAGGCTCTAACTCAGCCCTGCTGTTTATGTAAAAGTGTAAATTCAGAAGGAATAGTTCAAAGTTTGACTTTTGGCTTTCAGAGGCTGCAGAATTCTCTTCTCTTTATATCCAATGTGTTCATTTAAATACCTGTCTGCAGCCTCACCTGCACCGTGCTCAAGTACTCCCTCCTTCTCCAAAGCTTCTCCCACTGTCCATGATATCCTTGATCAATCCATGAGGGAAACAGTGCTGTTGTGTAACGTGCAGCCCAAACTGGAGTATGGCTTCAGTCCAGATAAAAACCCAGAGATTGTCCCTTTCTTGCCTTTGGCCTCTCAGATCTCCTGTGGTAGGATACCACACACATTATATGACTTACCAGAAGAGGAAGTATTGGGAAATTTTGTTTCTTAGAAGAGATATTAGAAGCGCCAATAAACCTCAAACCAACAGAGAAAGAAAAGTCTGTTTTGAAATCCTGACACTCTGTTGTGCTGCTCTTACTCATTAATAGTTGGTTCATGGCCAGCACTGCCATGAGGGTTGGGTGAAGTGTCACCGAGACTGGTGGATGCAACCTCTCTCCTTCATCCACAGCAACAAAAACACCTGAGCTTCCTTACAAAACAGAAGTGGTTTTAACACGAAGCAGGGGCACGGGATCCCAGCAGAGCAGAGCCATGAGCAGAGCTATGGGATTGGATCAGTATGAGACAAATGGATTTCCTTGGTGGTTTCTGCGCTGTGACAGAGGTCAGGGGTCACTGCCACCACATTTGAGCACTGTGCTCTACACTGGGGCAGAGCCTGCTCTGCCCATACCAGGAGGAATGCCAGCACCAGTGCCTTGGTCCAGGAGCCGTGCTGGACCTCCCAGCAGGTGCCTCCTCATGAAAATCTCCTTTGGGCTCTGCTGTGGTGGTCAGTCACTGGGGTGATTTACTGACACCAGCGTGAGCCGCTCTGCAACCAGCAAAGACCTGAGCATGTCAGAAATTCCCATTTCCACCACCAAGAAAGGCTGATTTGCTATTGTGGCACAATGAAAATCAGGCAGATTACGATTTCTCTTCTGAGTCCAGGGGGATCTCACTGACTCCTCTGCCGTGGTGGGAGATGGAACCTTTCCTGAGCATTTAACAGCCAGCAGAGCCTTTGGGAGGCCGAGCAATGGATTATGGGCACTCTCTGGCAGGCACCAGGCAGCTGAGCCCTGCCTGCCTCCAGCTAGCACTGACTGCTCCTTGATCTAACCACACCTGCAGGAGCAAGGGAGAGAGTTCAGCCAGTTGTTAGGATGCTTATGGAATCCCACAGGACATTTCCACAGAACTGACAACTGTAAAAGCAAGTACTTTTTTGTGTCTGCTCGAGGGACTGGGATGTTTAAGTTATTATCTGCAGCAAGGACTCCAGGCTTAATATGCTCAGAGTGCTTGTGGAGGCCATACAATCAATGGGAAGGGTCACGTAGCATCAGCCAGCAAGATTTGTTATGAACAGGATTGCAGAATAATCATGTTTGGAATGCCTCCATGGATTTTAAAGATGGTGAGCCCTTTCCTTTAACTGCATGGGCTATTCCAATTCCTGGCTCCACTGGCTTCTGTAACTTCATTGCCTATGCAACTGGTCTACAGCATTTGCTTAGGGGATTCATAAATTTTATTAAAAGCATCATTTTTTCTGATGGGTGAAAATACAAGCACCTGTATAATTTCACAAAATGTGACTTTATTGTCAGAAAAGTGCCACTGATGCATATGGTAATGCAAGTGCAAGCAGTGGCAGGAGTATCACTGCAGAGCCACTAAATTAAGGCATTAAAATAAAGGATGAGGGAAAGTTCAGCCATGACCTTGTAAGTGAATGCTCCTCATCATGGGCAAAGCTGCTCAACAGCCTTGGGAATGGAGTTGCCTCCCACCAGCTTCCCACTTCCCAGAAGGGGATGAACGATGTCCCATCCCAGCTGGAAGGAGCTGTGACAGGAGCTTTGAGTGGCAATATGTGCTGTTCCAGCAGGACAGGCTCAGAAGAGTTCAGAGGAGCAGAACAGCAGCTCTAGTGCTGTCTGATCTCTGGCCTGGTTTTCTTCTTCGCTGTGGCCATGGGCTGCTCCTGCAACCTCCAGACCCTTTTAGGGTCTGCTATTTCCAGCTAAGCCATTCCTCGCCACTAAGGGCGTTTTTCTACAGGCTCTGGAGAGAAACGGAGCCCTTTGCCTGCCAGCTTTTGATGACCATGGCTTTCCTGTTTCCCACGCTTTAGCAAAGCCATTAGGAGTTTCCTAAACGGCCTCCCCTCTTCTCTACCCCTTCCCCTCTCACTTCCCTCCTCTGTCTGGGCAGTAGATGGTTTGGCTGTGTGAACTGACAACCCTGCTTGATGATAAAGTAACAAGCCCTTATTCATTATTCAGCTTTGCAACAGATAGTTTTTTATAAAATACTCCTCAGTTTTATACCCCAGAGTCTCTTCCCTTTTGTGCTCTACCTTGGAGACTCTTTCCCATTTTGAACGTGGAGTAGAAGAAACCTCCATCACTTCAGGGGTGGTCTCAGGTGCCTGAGACCAGCTGGGCTGTTTGTCCACTGCCCTGCATTTCACATCAGCAGGGCTGTACATGGTCAGCCTTCAGACTGGAACCTGCTGAAGTCCAGTTACGAAATGGCATCATATGTGCACTGCTACAACCTGAATGTTCATTGGAGGGCATGATCCTGTCCATGAACCAAAGGTATCCTGCTTTTTGAGGAAGGCCAAGGCAAGCCCAGCAAACGACACAGTGCTGGAGTTCACCGGACTAACACCTCCCACTGTGGTGCAGTGGAGGAGTGGCACAACTGCCACTGTGCAAAGCAACAAGAAGGTTCTCCTGACCTTAGAATGTTGGGGACAAGCCAGAGTAATTTCTGTACCTAAAAACCCCATTTTATATTCCCTGGGAAGATGGTTGTGCTTTTTTTTTGTTTGTTTCTGCTAATGCTGTTTTACAGCAAGTTGTGGGTCTGTGGGACTAATCTTACCTGTGCCTCGTGAACTGTGGTGTGCCATGTGGCGTCTACTTACTTCTGCAGTTGTTCTTTACCCGATCAGAAAAACACTCTGCTGATATTTTGCAAGAGTTGATAAAACTGCCTAAGATTTTACTGGGAGCCCATGGAGAAGTCGGGATGGACACAGAACTGTCACTGATGGAGTTTGAGCAGAGCCTTTGAGATGCATTTCAGAGACAGCACTGCCACTGTAGCATGGTCTTCTGCCTCAGCAGTATGAGAGTGTGCAGACAATTTTAGTCAAAAATCCTATTCACCCCTTCATGGGAGATGGAGTCTGTTCCTTGACCTTGATCTTTGAGGCCTTGATGTCCCTCTGCCACTGCAGAAGCCTCATGGCCTTGCCGGGCCTCTTTTTGTAGCAATGGCCAAAAATCTTGTCCTTCCTATACTCAAACCCCAAGATTTCTCCTCTTTCCTATCTCCCCCCAAGGCTAGGAGGTGTTTAGCAGAGGCCCAGTGAGATGTATGAGAAAGAAGCCTGGCAAATGGTTTAAATTAACAGCTATAGTGGTTGTGCCAACTCCTGCAGTAGGAGAGTGCCAAGATCCAGAACGTGGCTGTTCACCAGCATTTGGCAAGGCAGTAACATCTTGTCACCGCTATCCCTGAGCACTCAGGCCCACACAGGTACACCGACCAGTTGGTTGGGGCAGGATGCAAGGCAGAGTGGGAAAGCAGAGGGAAGACTGCCAAACTTTTCCCAGGGAAAGTCACAGCCATGATTCTTCAAAATCATCTGCTCCAATGTGACAGCACTCCTGACTGCAAACAGAATCGGGTCTCCGAAGCTGTTTACCAGTTACACTGACGTGGGTTCAGTCTTCCCTATCTGGGTAGCCCAGTCTGCACTGGTAATAAAGAGTTTACATAAACTCTTAGAAAAGGAGAAAACTACCCACTTTCAGTAAAGCTTGATCCTGCCACAGAAGGCTGTGAGAGAGCTTTGGAGCTACATGCTGACTGTTGGGAAGGTGCCTAGAGCTGGAGGGAAAAAAAACCCCAACATATAAAAAGGAAGTCTGTTTTTACATTTAATTCCTCCTGGGTCCAGAGAAGCAGGGGTTTATATTTTCATTATAAATGAGCTATAAAGCATCTACATAGTGGAATCCATATTCCCAGTTGGGAAGAACCTGCAGGTCAACTATGGTCAAGTTTCTCTTTGAAAGCATGACCATTCCAAGTTAGCAAACAGTTCACGGGTCCTTTTGTTGTAGCCACGTTATTCACAGCTCAGTGCCACTCTGCTGCCTTCTTTCACCCACAGGGATGCCCAGACCTTTCATTTCAGAGACTGCTGCAGGGCATCAGAGTTCTCCATCCAGAAGATCATGAAGATACTTTGTACTGATGCTCCTTTCCCTGTCTGAAATTTTTTTCCACTGCCGAAGTCTTCCAAGCCCTTTGAATGTTTCCTCTTTTTTTAGGAAACACGCAAGTCCTGTGCTACTACTGTGTACTGCTGGAAACAACAGAACTGTCTGCAGCTTTTACACAGGTGAGAATTCACTGCAGTTTCCTACACGAGTTGAAGTTTGGTGCTGTGGCACGGCTTTGTCCTGAGGCAGGCGTTAAGTATGGCAAAACTTTGCTGATTGCAAAGTGATGTTGCCCATTGACTCAGTATGGTAACTGCATATCAAAAATACATCTGAATACAGACGTTCAAGGGACGTTTTACTAGAGCAGCCACAGAAAAGTTAAAAGTCATGTTCCTCTGCAGGACACAGTCCAAGCCTTCTATATAGCAGCCATCAAAGTGGTATTTCTTCTGCCTTTGCCCATTACTCTCCAGGAAAAATAAAACTGCAGGTATGTTTCCACAGGAGAACCTTTATCTTCTGCCATTTCCAAACTCCAGGGAAAACTAAGTGGCTGGAATCAGTTATGTAAGAAAAAGGAAATTTGAATTTTATTTTGCAAGTACAAACTTAAACCAAGTGAACTGTTATTTGTATTTTATTTGCTCTATAAAAGTCAAGGCATACAAAGAACTTTTTACTGGATATAAACCCCCACATTTTCTTTTCAGGTGTCCACAGAAATACTAATTTAGTTGAAAATAAATATTAAACCTGCAAAATACTTTAATTTGTTTTTTTGCTAAGAATTATGAAAACGGTGGGAGAAAAGGGTGGACTAGTTCCTCTTTACTTCAAGCTTGTTGCTTTAATTCCACGCTGCATATGAAGCAACAAACAAAAACTCCAAGGAATGTACAAAGTTCCTGTGCCTACAAAAGCCTTCACAATACCACACTGAGCTGAAGAACAACGGCACTGACATGAAAGGATTTTCATTTCTAAGAAATACCTGGCAGCGTAAGAGTTTAGGAATACACGCATTCCATCCCCTTCTGCAGGGCTGATTTCCAGCAGCATGGACCTACTAACCCAAAATGAGCTTCCTCCCCGGGAGTCTGAGCTGCAGCAGCACAGGGCACTCCAGGTGAGACAGTGGGATGGAGACGGGGCGGTAACTTGGGTCTGGGTGAAAGAGGAGAATCTGCATTTAACAGCACATACTAACTATTGTGCTACGTTTAAAATACTGTTCCTGGCTCACAGCGACAAACTGCGTTCTCCACTAACCACAATTTTTGTACAAAATTTTGAGAAAATTCTCCATTTAGAAAATGGTAAACTCCCCTTTTCATACTCCCAATGCACTAAGGTACAAACAAAATTGCTGCTTCCCAGGTTCTTTATCACTGCATCATTCTTAGACTTGTATCCTAAAGGTTCATTTTTCCGAATGGCATAATTTTGGCAGAGGCTGAGGTCAGTGCACTCCCAGATTGCATACTGCCTATCCCTCCTGCAGTATTACAGGGATATGTAAATGTTCAGCACCTTGAAATCTAGGCTTGCTATGCAGCTAAAACAAATGTGCAGAGCATGAATATTACAATTATCAGAGAATTAAAAAAATCTGTCTGCATTCAAAGCAAAAATAAAACTGGGAAATTTCAAAATTTCCTGAGGTGCTCTTTTTGATCAACTAGAATTTTGGCTTCCTTTCAATTTAGGCATTTCTTCTGTAGTACCATGCAAAATACAAACTATATTGTGAACAATTTAAAAGCACTTTTTCCAGACGGGAATGCCGGAACATTTCCATTGTTTTCTATTTCTCAAGCATATTTTTTAGCGAGTGTGATTTTCTGAAGCAGTTATGAATCACTGGAGCTGTATTCTCCAAACGAAAGGGGGCTGCTTTTTTCCTAGTAGAAATTATGTAGTCCTATAATTTTCACATTTTAGAGTTCTGTAGTTCTACTTGAATCTTCCTGTCCGTTTTTCAGAAAAAATTCAAGAATGCCCTTTACAATAGTTCCTAGTGGAAGTGCCTGCTCACGGTAAGCCATCTAACTCAGGTCTAGTCTAGGCTGAATGGCTGCTGTATATTTTTTCATGTACTTGTGTACTTATGCAAGTTTGAAATAAAATACATGTTTTGATGGAAGAGAAGGCACAAACGAAACCACGATCTACAAAATCATCAGCTCTGTGGAGGTGCTGAAAAGGCAAAGTTCACTCATGTGTCACAGCAAAGGAACAGACGGTGTGAAGAAATGATCAGACGGGAGGTTTGAAATGAAGAGGGGAAAAAAAGGAAGTTTTCCTACAGAAAGAATAATTAAACTGAACTCATTGTGAACAGACACGGTGGAACCCAAGAGGGTAAATGAACTGTACACAGCTGAGAATCCAGACATACATTCAGCTTGAAAAAGCTGCCTCAGAAGTGAGGAAATTTAAAGGTAGGTGTCTCACAACAGAGTTTTTTAGGCATCTTCCCCAAAAAGAGAGCTAGATACTTCTTAATATGCATTTTTGTTAATAATCTGCTCAATCTAAACTATAAAACGTGCTGTGCAACATGACTGAACGAATATCACTGTGAGAAATATTTCCCCCATGTTTGAGCAATTTGAATTTGTAAGCTAATGTAAGTTTTTGTATTAAATAATGTTCTGTGTGCAATTTTCTTTCTTGTAAAGCACTTTGAAGCTTTCAAAGGGCACTCTAGGTTCATAAATAATACGGTATTCTTTGCCAGAACTGTAGGGCATTTCCCATAAATTCTGAATCTTCTTTGCCAGAATTGCAACATGTTGCATGCCAAATCCTGCACACAAATGTTCTACATGTGGCAAATACATATTGGTAAAGACCAGAGGCATGGCATTCCTGGATTTCTTAGAGAGACTGGGGGCAGGGAAAGAAGTGGGAAGGAATAACAAGGGAGGGAAGAGAAAAAAAAAGTCTGTACACCATAAAAAAAAAAAAAAGAAAAAAAAAGAAAAAAAAAGGCAAAAAACCACCCCTCCACCCCAAACAACCCATAACCAGCACTTAATTATTTTCAAAGCCTAAACTGTTTGCTGCATGTAGCACAAACTGACAGGTACCCAGAGCTGGGTCTTTACTTTACCTTCAGTTATGGAAATCAGGCCTTTTTTTTCTGAGATGGGTGTAGACTTTTCAAACGCAGATGTTTGCAAGGGTCAGAACACCTACAATCCTAGCTCCTCCCAGAACATGCCAACGGAAACAGAGGGGCTGAGAGCCTGGAGAAGCTGAGTTAGGATTGCCACTACTTCACAGGCCGTGAAAATGAATCCCTCTCTTCAGGCACAGCCGTGAATGCATTTCTTATGCCCATGGCTACAGGGAATAGAACCAAGGCCAATGTTTATAAAGTGAACTCGTGCCTCTCTGCAGCTCCTCCATGGACAACCAGGCTCCTGCTGCTGGAGCTTGGAAGAGAAGTGTAAAGCAGCAAGACCCAGAAATTCAGTGCATTGGGCGACACACCACACAGGTTAGATTACTGAAGGATACTTGGAGTTTAATGTGTCTTTGGTTAAGTATGAACAAAAAATTCACTAAATTTTAAGAAAATGACTAATGACAAAAGAAATTACAAAAATACTAAATCACTCAGCAACAACCAGCTAGTTTTAAAGGTACCAGAAACTACTGAGGCCTAATCAGGCCTTAAGCACCAAGATTTGCTCAACATTTACAAAGCAAACTGAAGTTAAAACTGAACTCCGCATTCTGCAACACTAAATGAACGTTTTATTACCTGGTTTCTTTTGAGGTGGCAAGAAATGACTGTAAAACCATTGCTGTTGCCAGAACTACACTGCTTAGAGAAAAATATCCTGTGGGTTACCATTTGTTGCCACGCTTTACAAAGATACGGTCTATAGTCTGTATCAGTTTCATGTGGAAGTTTTAAAGGGAAAAAGCCTTCTGCAGAGTTTGCAGATTTCTGCATAAGTGTCTGTGTTGTTGCAAACAGGACCAAGTGGTGCTGTCTCACAAGCTTTTCAAGAACGTTGGCACATTTCTTCAGATTCATCTCCTGCAAGGTAAGACTCTCCCCTCCGTTGCTTCTGTCTATCCAATAAAAAGCTGATATACTGTCTAAAAGCAGAACACAGAGCGAGGGGTGAGCGCAAAACAGGTTTTCTAAAGAGTAGAGGGTGAGCAGTAACTGAGTGCTGCTGCTGCAGCTCACAAGGAAAAGCCTTCCCAGGCACTGCTTTATCATTTCCTCCGTCCTTTGTGCCAGCCTGTTCTCCAGAATGGTAACCAGGCGGAGCATGTCGAAGTGGTAGTCTGTGTCAATGAACATGACTTCCACTTCCAGCCCTCCTCCAGACTTTGGAATGATGCAGCGGGCTATGAGGTGATAGAGCATTTCTGTTTTTCCTGTCCCTTCTGCACCATGGAATTCAATGACGTCTCCTGTTCAAAAACAAGGCAGCACGTTGTCAGGTAAGAGCATTTATAGCCCAGGGTCACTTTCCAGTGCTTACTGAACCAATACTCACCATTCCACAAATTGGAACACGCATTTTGGAAAGTCTGATATGCATTTAAAATGTTTAAATCCTGGTTAGCGTCTACTAAGAGACATTTCAATTTTCAAGAAGGGCCTTTAAAATTGAAAAATTCAACTGAGAACAAAGGTTGAAAACCTCTGCCAATAGCACCTAGGACACCAGTATCAGTAATAGGTTGGCAGCTGGATTTCATCGGTATCATCACAGGTCTATGAAAGCAGAGGAGGAAGATGTTATACAGAAGTGGCTAAGAAACTATCTACACTATGCATACACAATCAAGGAATAAATTAAAAAGTAGAGGACAAGGAAAACATAAAAAAAATGATGTATCAGAGGTCCAAATCATGTTGGCACATCTACAATTACAGCGCAGCTTGTCCTTCAGCATTTCATGTCTGCTCTAAGCGCGTTCAGTACCTGCACATGGCACAAGATACCTACAGGAATCTGTGATGGGTGAAGAGAACACCAGTAGCTTTATTTAGCACTTATATTCTTCTGTGGTGATCATAATACGAAACTGCTTTCTTTGACAAAGGGGACTCAGATTCCTTCAACTCCAGGCAACACCTCCATCTGAAGCATAGGATCTCTGTTCATAAAAGGATTCAGCCTAATTGCCTCATCCATGTGGGTCAGTAAAATTCATATCACATAAATTTAAAATGTTAATTAAAACCAGCATTTCACTTCATTAGGAAACCAGGTCTTTTGTTGGATATGCCTGCAAGATATTTTAAAGTCTTATCCAAAGTCTCCTGATGTCTTGGGCCAGAATCTAAAAAACATTCATTTATTAGTTGCATGTTATAAATTTTTAATTTTGAGAACTGGATTATTTATTTATGACATTTTGGATTTTAGGCAGAAGGGTAAATACACGCAGTAAGGAGAATCACACAACTGTAATTGCAGGAAGGTGAGAGATTTCCTTGGCCTTGGCAAGTGCAAATGGCATAACAGCTTTTCATAGGGAGATGTGAGAGAATTAATTGCAACTTTCCTTAAACATGTTTGTGCCTGCCTGAGTTAACAGGGTTTTTCAAGTCACTGCTCGACTTCCAGAGGATGTCCTTGTTCACAAGTGTGTATAATGTCAAGATGCAGCTCAGGATGAGGGGCAGAAGGTGGTGGGGAAAGAAACCAAGCTCTTACTTCACCCTTTGCAAGTGTTAAAAGCAATTTACACCTGATGTGCCAAGTCTGTCCATTTCCGTGGCCCTCCGACAGCCCGCCTCTCCATAATGGGATTCCTGCTGCTCCACGACTGCAATTCCATTTCTATGAATTTCTGATACTTCAAAATTTATTAAAAAAGCTTGATTGCCTCCCAAACCTTTACTTAGCTGTTTTGAATGGCTCACCCATTTTTGAGATGAAAGACCACTACACTTGCTGGAACATAAATCTTCATTTTCTCTTTCTGTCCAGGGGTCAAACGTCCAACTCTGGCACATGCAGCCAGTGGCTGCTCCACTGTCACACAGCTTGTGCCAGCGACATAACCACACCCTGCCAGGGTGAGATACCAGCTTGGAAGAACTCCTCCTAAATGCCCTGCTAAGTCATTCCCTCATATTTCATCCACTGAAATATTTTAGAGCAATTGCATAAGGCACCTCTTGTTAAAGTACAAAGTGTTATATTCTGTCAGCCACTCGCTTTGTGCCACCCTGGCTGGCATTTCTGAATCCACACCAATAAGGGAATGGGGCCAATATGCAACACAGGTGCCTCACCTGCCTTTACAGCAAAATGTGACCTGTTTGATTCACAAAGTTATTCTGGGAAATAAATGCTCCACTTTTTCCATTTGAAGATGTTCTAACAGTATGCTACAGAACAACACTGGATGAGATTTTGTTATTGGCAGAACCAATAAACTTATTTAAGTAAAAATTCTAAAAGTTGAATGATACAAATCAGTCTCAGAAGTTTTGGTGGTGGCAGTTTATAAATGTTGACAGCAAGACAGCCAAGCACCCCTCAAAGTTTGTTCAACATGGCTGAAAAAGATACACAGCTGCATTGTAGTTTGACCAAGACACTTGAGTTACTCTGAAAAGAGTAACAGCTTGGACTGCAAGAAAACCTCAAGAGGGCTGGGGATTTCTGTGCCTTCCTGATTATCCCAGAGGCTGCCCACAAGAAGAACGGGTGCAAAACAGAAGCCATTTATAGCAACGTCTATAAATGTAGGGTTTCACTGAATTAGCAACCAGGCTGTTAGAGTAAGATAAGGGGGGAAATTCATTCCTCTGGATCAGAGAGGACAAACCATGACACAGCAGAGGAGGAAGTGAGGCCAGCAATGTTTTCAAGAAGCCTTTGACACCCTCACAATAGGTCACAGAAGAGACTGAGTGATCAGTGCTAGCATCAGCCATTAATGTCAAAATAACTTTGAAAGGAGGATTAGTAAAAAGACACTGTCACAGGATGAGAACAGGCTGAGAGGGAGAGTAGGAACAGACCCTTTAAACATGGAAGAAGGTTAATGGGAATTTTTTCTATTAGAACTGGTGTTGGCAGACGTTAAACATATCAGTAGATGAATGTTCCATTAGCTTGGCAAAACATGTAGAAGACAAACTAATTGGGTTAAGAAAGACTTAAGTTTGTGAAGACTTAGCAGATGGAGATGGATAAGCAGAGTGATTTCACATGAAATTCAGCAATGATGAGTTCAAGAAGTAGATTTTAAGGAGTCACCCAACACATTACTTGGCTCATGGCAGCTTGAACTGGCCCACTATGGGCAGACTAAAGAGAACAACAGTCCACTGCTATGAACCAGCGTGCAGGATAAGCTAAATTCTGCTGCATAAATGTAAATATTTATGTAACACTAATATATTTTTAACTGAAACTTTGTGCTCAGTCCTGGTCATCAATTCGGTGTTATCTTTTGAACGAGAAGAGCCTTGTTTCTCTCTGTAATCATTCCACTAGCAAATGCTGGTTAAACTATTTTCTGACACCACAGGTTCAAACAGGCTGTTGGAATACTCAGCAATAACTCTGTGGATTTCACATCCTCCGATACCTTGAAGTTACTGTGCTGGTCGTTTACAACAGTGTGCAGAAGCTGTCACTAATATTTATACAATTTATAAGTGAAGTAGAAGGGCCCCATACATATTCCAAGTTAATGTTGGGTGTCATGCTATTGCTGAACATCAGAGCTTTACGCTGACACCCACACCTTCATGCCAGTGGCACAGGGGAAATATGACTGGCAATAGGGGAAGATTATTTAAAGCTTGTGTCACTATTGCTCCGTTCCAGAAGAGCTTAAATGGTATGTAATTAATGTGCTTATGTGTTCTTAAATATGCAAGTCCATCATAACTAGAGGCAGTGGCTAGAATATCACAGCAGTACCTATATTACCCGTCCCCATTTTATAGTACTTTCACATACATGTAAGGAACACTTAACTACAATGTAACATTTGGTAGCTTATTGAAATTTCAAGTATGTGTTTGTTTTAAATACCATCAAGAAAAATAAAATTTAGGTCCTTGCATTACTTTCATCACAGCATTTTAGGTTAAGAGCTGTTCAGTACAGATTTCATGGGCAATCTATCACAGCATTCCACAGTGATCCACTAAAAGTCAAGCTCATGACAAATGGAGAGGAAGGTCTTCAGCAGGGATTTAGGACTGAATAATGAGAACACACATCAAAACAACACATGGGCTCACATGAATAATGTGGTACTAAAAGACAAAGCAAAAACGTAATAGAAGGTGAAGCCTATTTATGTATATACAGCTAAAGATCTGTGCTAATCTGTTAGACAGGTTCATTGATGTCAGCCAAAAAGCATGGCAAGTTATGGGTAATAACTGATGCCATTTGTTCAATGCAGAATCAAAATACAAGTGCTTCAAAAGCTCAATGACTGTTGGCACAGAGAAACCAGTGATGACTTTCATAAGATTTCCAGCCTTCTTAGAACTGAGGGTCTGGAACAGTCTTTGGACAGACATGAACAACCTACTTAACTTCAAGAGCAAAGCAAATAATTTGACATGAAATTATGTAATGCTGTGGACTGTAGGCAATTACTAACCCTCAAGAAGGCTTCTTAAAGTCTGTAAGAGCAGAACATGGCCAGTTTAGTCTCAAATGTTTGTTTCTCATGTGTAAAGCTGACTAGAAAAAATCCCAGACTAAAATACCAGCATTTTCTATTACAGCATTTTTTTAAACATAAATATCTCATCTTTTAAAACAATGAAGAATTTGAGAGCCTTGTGAAACATATACCAATTTCACTACTGGTTCTTAATTCTTCTTGTGGATAACAAAGAACTTCAGAATTGAGAGTATTTAAATATTCTTCTGTGCTCCACTTGCACTGGCTTACCAGTATTTCTCTGCCCTTTATCCTTGTTAGGTCACATTTGAAACTTCAGGGGCAGGAATCATATACTGCTAAACTCCATATGTATTCTCAAGTGCTTCAAAACAATACAGGAATAGTCTCACAGTGACTGTGTTTGTAAACAAAGCATCATCTCTCATCCAATTATGCTGATTCTTTTTATTGCTTTTTCTGCTGTTTCTTCTGCACCTTCTACGTTTGTGGGAATTCAAATTGCAGACAAGTGTGCTGACAACCACTGCAGCCACATACTTGCCATATGAAATGCACTCATTCATACATTCATTCCACAACAGCAGTACCTCACCACAAGATCCTTGCAGTTTGCCATTCATGCGCCTTTTTTTCCTATATATTTCTCATTTTGTGTAACTGGAGTCGTCTCTTCCATTACGAAATCCACGAAATTTCACACACTCTGGAAAAGCAGTCTGATTTCCGGAATGGTGTGTTAATTTCTGTTTAGCTCACTACAACATCCCATCTCGATCTCAAAACCTCTTGCTAGAAGAATCTCCCTTTAACTTGTAGTACTGGAGTCATTGGAGGTTGCCTGATTTCTCCAATTTGAAATTCTCATTTATTCACTGAAGGTCTCCATGAGCCATGTTGATCCAAACATTGCCCATGAACTCATTCAGCTGATTAGTGTCTATGTCCACAACGGAATTGTTTCTAAAGTTCCATCTAAGTATAAATAGGGTTTTTCAGACCACAACTGAATGGCTTGATGACTCAGCTTTACTGAAAAATACTGTTTGCTCATGCCCCTTATCCTAAATTTTCCAGACCACTCTATCACTGAACTCTTTGCTATTTACTGAACCTCATGTTCTTTGCAAATTTCCGCAGTTATGACTTTGTGGTGGTTGTTTAGAGCACTGATTAAAAAAACTAAGCAGTTTAATGACAGATTCTAGGACAAAATGGTGTAAAACTACTAAAAACTGAGCAATGTGCTCGGTACTTACTCACCTACACCTGTGTTTTGATATGCATGAAGCAGATTTTAAAGTCCATTTAATGTCTGGAATGGTGACTTTGCATCATTCCATTTTATCTGGTTTGCATAGAAATACATCAACAATTAAAATTCTGATCCCAGGGCAAAATCATCTACTCGTACACTTATCTCTGTCACATTGCTCTGACAATCCTTTTACACGGACATTTTTCTATAAATGGAATAAAGACACATTTTTACCATGAACAGGAGATCCTTCCTCGGCAAACAGATAAGGTTCAAGATTCTTCAGAGAGCTTCTGCCCTCGAGTCGCGCAAGCAGCTTTTAAAGACAAGACAGAGAGACATTAACTCAAAGTTAACTCAAAGTAATGGACCTAAGGAATAAACCCTAAATCTGACAGTTTTCCATGACAGCTCTATCAAAAGATTAGCCTGATTTTAAAAATGTTTTCAAAAATACACATGGAAACATATAGCCTGGACTCACAATGAGCACACAGATGCAATGGCAATGAGGAGTGGATATATTAGGGGAAATAAAAGCTCAAAAATAAAAGCTGCACAGGTAGATTAGCAAGAGGGACTGCCTCTGGTACACAGCAGTGCTGTCACTGGGAAGAACAAAGGGAAAGAAGATCATTTGTAACAACCACTACCTTCACAAAAAACTACTGGTTGAGAGGTGAAACCTTAACCACCATCAATCTCCTGAGTCAGTCCCTCTGAGCATTTTTAAGTAAAACCACGTGCATTTCACCTGAAAAGTTACACAGGACTCCTCTGGGCTACAATCCTATTATATCATAGTTACTTGTTCAAACAGAGTATGGATTAAGAATGATCAAAAGTAATTAGTCACCAGTGGCCCTGCAAGAACCTTTCTAAAGCAAGCTTGAATTTGTAAAGCATGTTCTCCAAAGGCCCTGGTAAAGCAAGCCCATTGTAAAACAAATTAGTTCAAAGTTCATGGACAGTTTCTTAAATTGAGAGGCATTTGCATTGCAAGTAGACAGGTATTCACATAACCTGTGTTATTAGTAGTTCTGGCACACTGCACAAATCAAGAATGAACATTTCCCCCAGTACCAGAGCTGTTACTCCTTACATGTATTAGCACCCATGGGAAAGGACACTATCGGGATGCTCAGAGTGTCACCAGAGCACGTACCCAAATATTTAATTCTCCAACACACCCAGCTGTCATTTAAAGATCTGAACAAAACAAATCCTATTCAGCTTTATCCCATCCTCCTCAAGACCAAACCAGCAGTGAGCACACATCTATAAACACCTGCTGCCTTCTCTTGCTTTCCTCTATGCCACACCCACAAGCAACATTTGCTCTGAATTGTCTTAACAGTTTTTCGAAGAGTTGTGTTTGCCTTTCATAGCAGAATAAAACTCTATTAAATAGCCCTAAATTTACTTCAAGTGGGCACGATGGGAATCTAAGTGTGACATTTTCACTGACATTTTAACAGTCCCTTCCATTAACAAAAGGTCAGCATGTTTGCCTTGGCCCATTCACACCTATCCAGGAGAGTTTTCTGACTCCTCCACGGAGGGGCCAGAAAAACACTTGATTTGACCTTGCTCTGGATCTGTGGATCCTCCCATTACATTTCACACATTTGTGCAGCACAGAAAACACTCACAAGGTGAGCTCTGGAGTATTTTGGGAAGCAGTAGGGTTCTGTGACCTGGACAAAGAAAAAATCCGAATGGACACAGGTACACAAGAATACAGGAATGTATCTTGGGACACATAGACCAAGAGAGTTCTCAACTACCAAGAAAGACCCTACATGTGCAGCTCTTCTGTGTAAGCAGCTGTCAGTGCCCGGCCCCTGGTGAGAAGAGCTGGGAATTTCACCCCCTCATCCAGCAGCGGGAGTTGAGAGAAAGAGGAAAACCACCACAGGCTGCTGCTTGCTGATGCTTTTCGCTTCTTAGCGGAGGAAGCACCTCTCCAGCACTCTGGGATAACAGGAGGCTGGATCATGGGCACTGCTGGGTCCAAGAGTCACAACTATCGCTGGGCTAAACACATTCCTGCAGCCTCCTGCTCCTAAATTTATTTCTACGGTAACAAATACATCCTCTGCAGTTTATTTCTTCTGAAACGATGAGCCCATGTCTCCTCTTAGACTGTCACCTCTTTAAGCTTACTGCCAGAGCTTTGAAAACACAGAGTAGATTGATTGGCATCATTTAAATATGAATCTGCAGTTATTTAAACGACAAGTTTATATATTAATTTTAAATAACTACAGGTGCTTACTCTGAGCACTGCTCATGTAGGTAATTTATGGTAATTTGCTGATGATAGTGCACCTGTGTTTTTATCAAACTTGTATTTACTTCCGAGATCTGAAGCAGAATCTCCAAAGGCACTTGCCTCATTAATGTCACACTGGGAGCAACGGGGTTCCTGGCAGAAACAGGAACAATTTTCCTTCAACTCTCACAAAGGTTTGTCCACACCACAGCAGAAGTCACAGAGGCAAAGCTGAGACGAGGCACCAGACAGGCAATCCCTCACCTTTGCCCGCATTCCAGGCAGGGACAGCACGGGCCTTTCCAAATCGGCTAAAGCCACCTTGGCTCTGTTCCAGGGCAGCATTTCCATTTTGCCTCCCCACATATTCACATGTAAAATGAGGAGGAGAAATCTACACCATTTAAAAGTTAATCTGGAGGGTGGACATCAGGTGTCCCAGGCTTCGCCACAGACACTGCGCAGCACACAGCACTGCACAAGAGAGCTTTGAGTTGGAAGAGTTTGGGGGAAAAAAACCAAGACAATTTCAATTACGTATTAGAGACTTCAGATTCCATAATCTGGCTGTAGATGCTCATTTATTCTTTCATAAGTCTCTTTTCATCTTCTTTTACACAAAACACCATCTTTTAGCAACTTGCTAGTGGTAGGCCTTCGCTCTTAGGTGTTCTTCAAGTATAATTATGCCAGCAAGAAACTGCACATCTGTGCAGTCACGTGTAGAAAACAGTTTATACAAAAGAGTCAGACAGCAGCTAGGTTAAATTTCATTAATGACAAGGCTGATGGGACTCAAATATTTCAACTATGCCTTTTATAATTTATCAAATTTTAATTAAGCAAATATGCACATGGACAGTCCCACTAACACGTGATGTGCTTATACAGAACTACGCATAAATGGAAGCACACATGTAGGTCTTGTCAGGAATGAGAGATTACTTCATTAAAATGTTAAAGAAACTCAAATTAAATACTCCAGCTTTGTTAGAGGCTGTGAGCTAACCTACAGGCTGTTTACACATACAAACCTATCTTGAGTATGAGACAAAACTTAATTTTCAACCACTAAAACCGCTCTGACTGAGCTTTTGTAAATTTGGCCATGAAGACATATGCAAGTAATTTATCGTTAATTTTACTGTGATACACCAAAGGTGTTTTGTGAGAAGTTCTAATTTGTTGCATTAATTATATTCAATAATAAAAGACTGTGGTCCCAAGATAACCTGATCTTATGCAGGAGGCTATTTGAGGAAGTATTGTTTTAAATTAAGTGTTCTGTTTCAAGGGCTTTTACCATCTTTTTTCTGGATGGTGTATTCATACAGTAACCCTTCTTAATCCATCGGTTGTCAATTCCTCCCTTGATCCAGGCTGGCTATCCATCCATTGCAGGTAGTTGATGCCATGTGCATTCCCTGCTGGCACCACTCACAAGGACAAATAAATGGATTCACCCCCTCGGACAGAGCACAACTCACATCCTTAATTCATGTCTATCTGCTCATAGTGGACATCTGGTACTGTTTTGCCTTTTTTTTTTTTTTGAAGTGTCAAAAGGGTTTAAGAGCTCAAGTCCCACTGAAAAAACATGGAGCTTTATCAAGAAATAAATATTACCACACATTTCTACGTTTCTATGTATTCAGATAGTTACACACAAATCTCCAAGCAATTAAGCTGATGATTTCAAGTGGAAGTTTTTAACAGATACGCCATCCAGCAGAGAAAAAACCCAAACCAAACCAAACCAAAAACAAACAAGGCAACAAAACCCAAACTCAAACCCCTTTTCTCCTAAGAAGAGGAAAGCAATTCCACCTTCCATACTCTTTATTTACAGAACCATAGAGTCGTCGAAGCTGGAAGAGACCTTTAAGATCATCAAGTCCAAACGTTTAAACCAAACCTTCCTCACAGCCCTTCTTCCTTTGGAACCCACTCCAACTCTTGGGAGGTGAACGCGAAGGGAACATTTACAAAGAACTCCCGAGACACCCGACCTGCCTCCCCCTGTGCTGAAAGCAGCGCCCACGGACAAGTGCCCACCTGCATCCCCACAGACAGGCAGGACAGGGACCCACGGGACCCTGATCCCGACGGAAACCCTTCAGGAATCCTGCAGGCGGCTGAACCCCCCCCCCTTCCTTCCCGCACACCCCGGCCCCTCAGGAGGCTCCGCAAGCGCTCCCCCCGGGGCGCTGTGGGGAGCGCCCGGCCTTTCCCCCTCCCCTGGCTGCGGCCT
>VXAY01002704.1:1080714-1234871 GCA_013399855.1 Oxyruncus cristatus | reverse complement strand
TCCCGATCCCGATCCCGCCGCCCCGCAGCGCCCCCGCCCGGCCGCCCCGTCTGCGCCTGCGCGGCTCGGCCCCCCGGGAGCGCGGGGTGGAGCCCGTGGGCTGAGGAGTCACGGGTTCGAGTCCCGCCGAGGGCGGCAGTGGCGGCCACTCGCCCGCCCATCCTGCGTGGCTTGGAATTCCTTGGCTACCGCAGGGATAATCGCAGAATCAATTATGTTGGAACAGACCTCTGAGACCATCGAGGCCAACCTATGACTGAACACCACCATATCAACCAGACCATGGCACTCGGTGCCACGTCCAATCTGTCTTCAAACANCCTTCAGGAATCCTGCAGGCGGCTGAACCCCCCCCCCTTCCTTCCCGCACACCCCGGCCCCTCAGGAGGCTCCGCAAGCGCTCCCCCCGGGGCGCTGTGGGGAGCGCCCGGCCTTTCCCCCTCCCCTGGCTGCGGCCTCGCCCGGCCCTCCCCGCCCGGGCCCCGCGGCTGAGGGGGGCCGGGGCGGGGGCGAGGGCAGCGCCTCACCTGCGTGCCCGACTCCGCCCTGCGGGGCGCGTCACCCATGGCGGGCTCAGGNCCGCCCATCCTGCGTGGCTTGGAATTCCTTGGCTACCGCAGGGATAATCGCAGAATCAATTATGTTGGAACAGACCTCTGAGACCATCGAGGCCAACCTATGACTGAACACCACCATATCAACCAGACCATGGCACTCGGTGCCACGTCCAATCTGTCTTCAAACACCTCCAGGGATGGCGACCCCACCACGTCCCCGGGCAGCCCATTCCTATGTCTAATCACCTTCTGTGAAGAAATTCCTTCCAATGTCCAACCTAAACCTCCCCTGGTGCAGCTTAAGACCATGTCCTCTCATTCTGTCACTGGCTGCCTGAGAGAAGAGGCTGACCTGCACCTCGTTGTGGCTGTTTATTTATTTTAAGGACCTATCTTTTTATAGTTTTTTTGTGGTTTTTTTTTTTTTTTTCCTGCTCCTGATGAAATGGGGCAGGTGGCTGGGTTAGTGTGACTCAGGGGATGCTCCTCTGTGACACGGGGGTAGCCGTGACTCAGGGGAAGCTCATTCGCGTGGCCGCAATTAAACTCTTGACACCTGCGAAACTGCTCTTTGTCAAAGCCAGCTATCAATTATGGCTTAAATTAAAAGGGGTCTAGGATGTTTTAAATATGTCCCTGGAGTGAACTGGGCTTGTGTGGTGTGTGATACCTTGGGGCAGGAGCTGATGTCCAGCGAGTCCCTCAGGTAAGCTCTGTGCTTGTGGCCAGCAGCGGGACCTGCTCCTGCTGAGGACTACGACTTGTCTGCTGATGTTGTGCCACCTGGGGAGCCAAGAGGGATGGGCACAGGGAAGGTATGGGAGAACCAGTTTGTGTTTTCCATAGGCTAAGTGCAAAACCTGCAGGATAAGAATAGCAGCTCCCAGTATCTGCATATCAAAGAGCTGTAAAGATATGATCTCTTCGGGTCTAGAGAGGTTATGGGTGATACTGCATGTCCTTACAGTTCGGAGGAGAAACTGGTGGTGGAGTTCTCTGTTCCTTCAAAGAAATCATGTTCGCCTGTATGAAAGAGTTTCTACTGGCTTGGTCCCGAATGCACCACAACCAGAAACTCTAACCTCAGTTGCAAGGTGTCACCTTTGTTTACTCTGTCAACCCTTTTTCAGCCCGAAATACACAGCTCCAATTGAGAACACCCTGTGTTTGCCATCTGACTAACTCAAGTTTCAGGTGAATGCCTCCAGCCAGATTTAATCCAAGTCAGAGCTCTACTTTCAATATCCAGTCCTAATTCTGCTCATTACAGTAGAGAAGGGAGATGGTCTCTCTGCACAGCTGTAGTAGCCTTTCTTCTTTTCTGTGTATGGATACACATGCCAAATTATCAAGAGCATGGAAGGTGGTTCTCTAGTGAGAAAGACTTGGATGGCTGCAGGGAGGGGACGCGTGGCATAAAAATGCAACTGCAATACTTTCGGTTTAATTGTACTGAAGGAAGTTTCTTTTCTGCCAACATAAAGGACAGACAACCTTAAGAGCTGCATGTTTTACTATTCTTACAGCACCTCAGTGGTCTGGGCCACTGGAAGAGTTCAAAAGACCTGTTAATTAGTAGTGATTGCCCTTGAAGCTGATGAGTGACCTAGCCCAAGAACAGACTGGACTCTGTAAGTGGACTTACGACAAAGGCACTACTCACTGCATCAACTACGTGGTATTTTTTTTTGATAATTATAGGTTCTTGGTTGCTCTTCTCCTCTAATTAAAGACATTGAGCTAATTTTTTAAACGTGATTGCTACTTGAATTTAGGGCCATAAAACATACAGCACAGATAAATGCCAGTTGACTGAAATCCACTCCTACATCATCACTTACTACTGTGAGTATCCCAGTAGGGTTCTATGGGAGCTCTTCTACTGCATGGGTGAACACAGTTTTGGTATTACAGTTTAATGCAAGATGAAGTGTCACAGTTCAATGGAGATCAACCAACATTCAACAGAGAGAGGGTAAAAGCATTGAATTCACCTGAGCAATAAAAAAAAAAAAAAAGGATATTTAATTGCTTGAAATAGTTAGTACATAACAGTTAGAAATGTATTAAAATCAAATATACTGGTCACCTTGATAGGCAGATTGCACATCAGCAGTCAGCACTGCTGGCTTCTTACCACATTTTGTAATATTTTATCAAAACTGTCAATATATTTCTCATTTTTCACCTTTGTTGTTGTTGTTTATTTTCCTCCCTGCACAGTAAACCTCTGCATTGATCTTGCTCTTTTGGAGAAAAACAGTAACATAAACTCTATACCATTGGTTTCAGCAGAGCCAGGATTTTAATTGTAACCCTCTATTTTGGGGGGTTTGTGGTGGTCTTATCTATCTATCTATTTATTCAATTCTTATTAATTCTTTCATATTTTTCTGAAGCATTTCTCATACAGGATCCCACCCCCTCCTTCCTCTTCCTTCTTAAATAGCAGAAGCCTCCTTAAGTAGCTCATAAGTACCCAGGGTCTCTATGCCCCAGCACACCTGTTTCTACAGGCAGAAAATTAGTCTTCCTTTGTTTGGCATGTGGGGAGCCTGAGGGTGCCCCTTGAGCCACAGGCACTGCTCATGTAGCAATTCAGCAGCAAGAGCAAGGACTTTTCTAACAGCAGAAAGATCAGACTCTAGGGGTGAGCATTTATGTCTTTATGAAATGTGTATTCTGGAGAAAATTCCTCTTTCCTGACCTTGGTTTTGAACATTTCCCACACTGTATTTTCCACTGCATGTGTTTAAGGCCTTCATCATAGGGAGAGAAAATGACAGTGCAAGAGAGGAAGGTATTTAAAGTGGAATTGCAGCTCCAGGCAAAATTACTTTTGATATTTTTTCATTATTATTATTTGCTCATTCATGCATTCACTATTGCTAGTTTCAGCCAACAGAAGGAAACTGGGCTGGCTTCTGGGGAAGGAAGGACTAGCCCAGGTGCCCCTGGGCTGCAGGGAACTGAGTCTACTGTTTATATAAACATTTAATTTCTTTTTAAGATGCAAAGTCCTAAATTTAAATTGCCACTTGGTCTACAACAGTCTAAAGAATTAGACTATTAGACTTAAGACTGCCAGTCTAAAGAACTAACACCCTATCTTGGAACAAGGGCTGAGGTAAGACCTTAAACAAAAGGGAAAAAGCATGAAAAAAAACAACGTGGTGACAAGTTAGATTGTGTGAAGATGTTTACAAAAAACCTCATCAAACTTTTATATTAAATTAATAGCTAATTTAGAAACTGGGATGTAAATGTTTCCTCCTTTAAGCATTTTTTTCCAGCCACAGAGAATTCTCTCCAACATAAGCTTCATCATTTTGAGCGTATTGTCACTTAATGTTCCCTCACAAGATTTGTGTGGGTGACATTCCAGCACAAACTAGCTCCAAACAGATCTTCCAGCTTGAAAACAGTTTGTCTCTGTTTGTATAGTTGAATTAAACTCTTTCGGTAAAGTTGGTTGTCATGTTCGTAATTAGCCTCTAGACTCTTAAATATCTTCGCCTCAAAGGTGATGAATCGACTCTCCCAAAAGTCATTAAACAGAACAATCACCCTAAGAAATAAAATAGAGAGGCCTCATTTTCTAGTTGAGTCTCATCTACTCCTTTGTGTAGTAATGCTCAAACCTCAAAAGGTTTACCAGCTGAAGACCATCTCAAAGTTATAAGCAGACTTCAAAAAGAATTATTATTAATAATAATAATAACAATAGTAATAGCAGTAGTGGTAGTAAGGCTCAAGGTAGATGTTGAATCTCCATGTAGTGAACAGTCCATTGGATTATTTGCAAACTCTCTGTTGTGTGACTCCTCCAGTTTCACGCAGCAGATTTTGGCCCCGCTGTTCCAAGTTTCTCTCAGTGAATGAAGTGATCTGTCACTGGGTTTTATTAGATTTTCTTTTTTTTTTAGAGCAGATGGCTGATTCTTTTTACCTGGAGAGCTGCCACTTTCTTTAGATACATCTCAGTTTTTATGGTAGTCTAATTTATCTGTTTATTTGAGAAATAAGTAACTTAAATTACAACAGGGTTATAATTTCACTGACCTGAGAAAAAGGTGATGGGTTTGCTACATAAATTTCCTGCATTTCGCTGGAAAAAAACAGAAAAGAATGTCATCCATTGGTAGCTGGACTGCTAGCCATGAAAAAGCAAGTCCAGGTCTTTATTCACTTCTGGCATCTATGATCATAGAATCATAGCATGGTTTGGGTTGGAAGAGACCTTAAAGTTCATGTAGTTCCAGTTCCTTTGCCGTGGCCAGGGACACCTTCCACCAGACCAGGTTGCTCAAAGCCCCATCCAGACTGGCCTTAAATAGAGTTTCACAGCCAGTTGCTGGATATTCCGTTTTACATTTCAGCTTGCAGATTTACATCAGAAATTAACTTGCTCTGTGGAGCCATTCCACCTGAATTTATGTCTAGGTTTCTTATTTCTGCAGGTTGCCTTCCATCAGCTTGTAATCCTGAGCTGGAATTACCCCCTGTTTGTTTGTACCAGGATCTTCTTTTTCAGCTGCTTCTTCTGTCTTATCTGAATAATTTTGCACTGGCTTACTGAGAAGTAGTCTGGTATCCCTTCCTCTGACATTAATCACACAGATAAGGACTGGTTTTGTTTTGGTGACCTGGCCAGGGGTATTTTCTTGCTTGTGTTTGGGCACAGTGTAAGGTAAGCAGTAAATAAACAAAGGCTTACAGAGAAGAACACATGATTTGTAAAGCCACCTTCATAGCCAGCTGTGAGGACAGATGAAGTTCTGTTCTGAACACTTGAGCTTTGACCTGCAGCTCCTGGAGGGAGAGACCTTGCGTTTGGCCTCGTGAACTTCCAGTGCTGCTCGTACCACACTGACAGGAATAATGCAAATTTTGCCTCAGTCAAACATGCTTGTGAAAACAGTCTCCCCCTTCTACAGTGCTGTTCAATGAAGTATGAATGATCTTTCTAAATTCTGCTCCTGGAAGTTGCCCTTTGAGTGTTGACGCCCTTACAAACCCCAGGTTTTACAAAGAATCCATGCAGGCAGTATGACCTTGCTGAAAAAGTCACACCAATCCTAGGGCTGTCAATAGGAGCGAATTAGTATTTTAATTAATTAACTATGTGTGCCACCCTGGGCACGTTGCTAAAAGGTGCATCCAGGCAGTTGGCACTGAGTTCAAGCTGATCGGTTTTCCTTGGCGAAAGCAAACTGGAATTTGCCCCCTGTGGTACACAGAACTAATGGTACAGCTCAAGTGTGCATTTCTAACACTAAATGTTATTTCTAACAGAAGAATAACTGTATAATCCAGGCCACTTTTTTCTTTCCTTTTTTTTTTTTTTTAACTGACTAGGGAATCCCCATTTTCTCCTTTTTACAAAAATTTAGCCTTAAAGTTTCTGTTTTCTGTAATCCCCATGGACCTCCTGTCAGCATGGAATATACATCTATTTCTTTTCTTTTTGATCTTAACACTTGTAAGTAATAAATAATTGATTGCCCAAGGAATTCTGGGAATATATTCAGCCTTAAATTGAGCACTAAACTATTTGCAAATGTGCTTAGGCACTAGCCCAAAAGATACATCAAAAGAATGTCAATGGATATTGGGAAGTGAAGTGCCATCATATGTTAGAATTAGGAAGCATAAAATATAAGAAGAGAGATAACAGCTGTCAGATCTGCTATCAGTAGTAATAGAAAAGGGTATGGTTTTATAGAAGGCTATAAGCTGATGTTCAAGCTAGACCACACTTTCACCTCAGTAGTGACACTCCAGACCTTATTCAGGGAATGCCTTGGTTTTGACTGTTGTCTTAAAACTGGGCCTTGACAGTGCACTCACCATGGAGAGACCTACAACTGAGCTCGAAGGGTCTGTGAGATCCCTCTGTTAGAAAGAACTGGGGTAAACTGACTGCAGTGACTGCCCATCAGGCACTCAATCTGTCTTCAGGTACTGAAGACAGATTTTCTGTGGCAGTCTGATTTCACCATGGCTCCAAGCCCTGCCATAAGGTTGGTCAGTAAGGCTGTAGTCTGTGCTGCTGCGAGTAAACTGTTTGTAGGGTCTGAGGTAACCCTGCACTGCCGTGCTTGCAACAGAGTCATACCCCAATACCTGGATACCTGTGGATAAATGTAGGTGTTGTACGATGATGGCCTTGCCACTGCCACTAAAACTTGAGTCTGCTCTTCATGGAGCACATCCTCTGGGAATCCAGTTACAAACACACAAACGACAAGATGGTAATGGCAAGGAAGAGTGAGGATGGATTCATTTGCCAATGGTAAATTGTACTTGACCAGCCTGGTTGCTTTTTATGGTGAAATGGTTGGCTAAACAGATGAGAGTGATGGATGTAATTCATCTTCTCTTCAGTAAGGATTTTGACACCATAGCATTTTTATCTGGAAGATGAGAAAGATGATATCTTGGATGAATAGACTGTTAGATCAGCTGAAAACTGCCTGGACCACAAGGTTTGAAGAACAGTTATCAGCGGTCTGAAACTCAGTAGTTGTGTGCCCCAGGATTGGTACTGGGGCTGCTGGTGTTCAGCATTTTCCCTGTGATCAGTGAGAATGAAAACTCCACAAACTTGTGCGTGATGCTAAATTAGGGGAAATGATTTGCACCCTGAACAACAGAGCTTCAGTCCAGAGGGATCCTAAAACTCTTGTGGACTGGAGCCTAAGACTTTCAGTAACGTGTGTGAACGTTGGTACCTGGAGCAGAATAACCTCATGCAGCAACACAGACTGGGAACTTACTGTGACAACCAGAAACTCAGGGCAGATGTGAGGGCAAGGGCCACAGTTTGCATCTTGGGAGATTCAAATTGGACATTAGCAAAATTTCTCCAGTAGAAGGACAATACAACACTGGAATACAATATATACCTAGTATAGAAAAGTTGTGAAAATCTCAGTACTTGAAAGTTTTCAAGACTCATCCAAATAAAGCCATGGCTGATTTGATTTATAGCTGATGACAGTCTGTCTTTGAGTGGGAGGTTGGTTCAGATGGCCTTCAGGAGCTTATTCCTGTTTCTCTGATTCTGCAATCCTTGTTTCCACACCGCAGCTAGAAGAGTGACAAGTGAGTTTGCCTGTGACCTCCCCGCGTCTGTTAGGTTTTCCTTGCTTAGAAGTTTCTTGGAAGTTCCAATCTGTGCAAACTGGACATCTGTGACCACAGGTGTAGATCAAAGATGGCTTTGCAATGACTTTGTCAGAGGCCTTTCTGTCTTCTGGTACCATGGAAAGGTGCATCATCCATGAGGGATGTTACGTCAGCCTTGGAGATTCTCTTGTGTAACGCAACTTGTGGTAACTGCTACGAAGTTGCACATGTGGAGTGTTGCAAAGAGAACCTGCTGCACCCATGTTGTCTGGCATGCTCGTGGTTCTCCTGTCATGATGGTGGAAGATGGTCACGGGAGCAACATAGAATTGAGTCAGCCAACAGTTTCATGATCTGTAGTTCTCCTGTCAGAGAATACAGACTGGCAGAAAACAAAAAGTTCTAATGGACTCTCCTGGTTGAAAAAAAATGGGTTGAATGGAATTCTCATCTTCAAAAACTTCAGGGGAAAGTTCTTCGGAAGTTGTCAAGACGTCATAAAGTTAGCAATTTCTGTGGGAAAACTGCCCCACGAAACTGGTTTTCTGGTAGATCCTAAAGTTAGTTACACTATGATATTTGAATGAAAAAAGGCCATAGTTGAATGGAAAAATGTTCCTGTTGGCTCACTAGTGAATTAGAGTACAAGACTTTGCTCTTTGTGTTTTGAAATCCTGAAACTCCCATAGGATGGGAAACCTCTTCCTGGTGTTTGTCAAAGAAAATAGCCACCTAGCATTCTGTTAGATTAGATGGCTTGTTGTGGCCTGGGGAACACCATCCTATATTTTGATTTTCTACATTCAGTGTGCCCTGAAACTTGCAAAAAGTCACTTTGGGATAAGTAGCATTTCTCTTAATTTTTAAATGCATTCACTTTGCTTGTATTCATACCTACTTAAATGCTCAATTTTCTGCACGTGCCCTCACAATAAGCTGCTGATAGGAATGTTCTCTGAAGCAGCAAAGTTATAAGACAATATTCAAGTATATCTGCAGAAAATGATTTCTAAATAAATATCTAGATAAATATTTAAACCACATTTTTTTTTTCATCAACTGTATGATCTGTGCACTCACATAAGGAGTGATGGACTGAGTCTTCTGATGATGAATGTTTACAACAAACTTGCTGAGGGATAATTTACAAAAAGAGTTATTATACAAAAAATATTGAAAAAAAAGGTTAGAACTGAGATTTGGTAATGGTAGTCCCTGATGGAAAAGTATATGATAATATCCTTTCTCTGCAAATGGGGTTTTCTGACATACTTTCTCAGCTTATGTAGAATGGTCACCTTGTGAAAATATGGTCACCTCTTTCACTTGCCATAATCTTTCATAAGTAGTGAAAGTGTTCTACTGAAACATTAGGCACATCACTAAACCAAATCTGAGTAATTTAAGATTTTCAACGTTCAGGCCAAGGCTTCAATTGCCTGTTTGCTTTAAAACAACATAAATCCAAGCTGCTCCTGGGAGATGTGAACCCTCTCTGGGCTGCATGTTCTTGCTGCCTCCTTTGGGCTGTGCTGGTGGTTGTGCACTGAACCAGCTCAGCTCTGTGACCCTGCTGGGACCTGATGGAGGTGAGAGGAAGGAATCCACCCCTGGTTTCAGTGCTCAGTTCCCTGATGTGGAGATGGCAACACGAAGGCAGAAGTGAGAGAGGGAAGGACATGCTGGCAGCCTATGTTTATACTGGCCAAAAGAAACTGCAGTTGCAGAGCACTGATTAATCTCAGAGATTAATTTATCCCTTGTGAGATGAAGGGCCCGAAAAACAAAGCCTGACATTCTGAAGCACAAAATAAAGCGTCCAGAAAAAACCACCCTGTTGCTAGGCCATCAGAGATGTGTTTTGTACCTGACCCAACACAGGGCAGTTTCTACCCCTTCATTTATAAGGGGACTGCGATAGGTCTTAAGCTAAAACAATTTCTGGATAAATCCTCTGACAGCAGCAGAGTTTTTAGAAGAGTGGCAACTGCAGCAAGAAGTGTGTTACAGGGCTTCCCCCCAAGACTTGCATACAAACACTACCTTGGATTGATTAAATGCATGGTCAATAACAAAGGAAATGACCTAGGACAACTTAGAAAGTTGGGAAACAGTAGCAGACTTGTGGGAACTGCACAGCCCATGACCATGGATTTCTGAGAACCTCTCCGTGTCCACCAGAAGTTAACTGAAATATTAAAAATTACGACAAGGATCCTATGCAACAAGAGCAGGGTTTCTGACACATTACAGCTATCAACAAAGGCCCCTGGATTTCTAAGAGACCATTGTAGTTTCCATCTAATCTTCCTGTTGCAGCTGGCATCCCGCAATCTGATCTATGTTAACTGCTTCTTAGGAAGGGATGCAGTTGTAGGAGGAGAAGGAAACATGGAAACATCTGAAAAATACGTGCAGCACTTAAGTGGAACCACTGGTCTGACTGGTACTAAGGATGCTGAGAGCAAAGGGCAAGGAAAGAATGGGGCTGGTTTGCAAGAGAGGGGAAATGGGGCTGATGGGGTTAGGACTGAGATTAGCACCACAGCTTCTAACTGAGCACAACAGCCCCTAATATTGCTGTCTTTGTTCCTGAAATTAGAGATAACATGGATTATTTAGAGTGCGACAGAATTATGGGGACCTGGAAAAGCTCTTCTTAGCCCGTGATCTGTAGGCTGCAGCTGACTGTTGTGTTTGCCTGCCCTTCTGAAGTGAACCCTGTAGTTTCTTCAAAAGTAGCTTAAAATAAAACAGCTAGAATCTTTCTCTCCTTTTTCCTTTTTCCCTCTTGCCATTGGCAAACAAAGCCCTGACAGACCAAAGCTTTCACTAAAATAATTCCCAATCCCACAAATTATTTTAAAAAGTAGCATGGAGATTAAAAAAATAAAGGTATAATCTGGATGATTTTACCGATTATTACAGCTGTATAAGCAAGTGTTCACCCTCTCAAAAAATAAGGTACCTCTGAGAAGTTATATAAAGCTGCCTCAGGAGCAGTGGAAGGGAACACAAATAGGTCAGCTTGCTTCCCTTGGAAGCAACTCTGCCCATGTTTTAAGACAGACATAAATTAGGGGCCTGGAGAATGAACAGGAGACAGTCCTGATAAGTTTGAGTGATGGTGAAAGTATCTTTTGGAGGTAGAATTCAAACTTTATCTGTATCTTCAATATTGTCTTCTTGGGATCCTGTTTTGGAAAAAATATCCCATTTCACAATCCAAGGGAATTAGCCAACAACTGTGATTTAAATCATTAATTACAAGCATCTCTGCTTGTATAGGACTATGCATCGACCTCTGTATGGCCAGATGAACTGTGCCATTGCTTTCTTTTATCATTTTATCACCTTTTATTTTCAGTCTCTTCTGTCCCTATGGGTTGTTGTCTTGCTGTGCTTTGCCTGTGGGATATTTCTATCCCCAGCCAACAGCCACGTGCTCCCCTCGTCACAGTCAGTTCTTTGACTTCTGTCCTTTCCCACATGCTCATTCCACAGTGGCAGCAGTGACTTGGCACAGAAAATGATGGTTTGCAGATCATCAGAACACTGTCTTCACAGGGGCAGCCAGGTGTTGATCACAGCAGGAGAAGTAAATGTCGATTTTCTTTTTCTCAGGGTCGTCCACTCCCTTCCAGTTAAGCAGGAGGTGAACCAGGCCCAGGCAGTGCTGCAACGCCAGCTGACGTTCTCCAGCTGTGCACTGCTCATCTGCTTCTGTCCTTTATTTCCCCCGCACCTCCGTTTTGCAGGATGAAAGTAATGACAATGTGGGATTCTAAATATATCCGAGCCGCTTGCAGGTTCTGTGATTGCGCTGTGGGCTATGTGAAATCTGCAGGCAACAGTACGCCTGCTTACAACGTCGCTTTAGGTGAGAATCTGCTTAGTGCCCTGAGACAAAGGTGAAGACACACAAAAGCCCAAAGGCTAACACACTGAGGGAGATGTTTGCAGCGGTTGCCTGAATCCCTCTCTCTGTTACAGGTAATGTCCCCGCTGGAAAATGATGAGTGATTCAGTGGCAGATCCCCATTGCAGTGAAACAGATAATTGCTAGATTCACCAGGTGAAACATTTCAGGGAGTGAGTACATCCATCCTCACAAGCGCACCCCAGGAGTACTTGATCCCAGTGAGGGAGTTATTTTTTTAGGCTGCGGGGCTGAGACCCGCTGAAGAAGTCCCTTCTGCTCCCTCACCTCCTCCTACTTCCAGCAACTTCTTCCCACTTGCTTACTCCTCCTTCTGCTACGCTGGCACAAGCATTTGGGCATGTGGTGAAGTGCAAAGGGAGAGCTAATCTGGCTTAAAAAAACCCTGGCTGAAAAAGAAGAGGTGGGGGGTTATCTAGCTCAGCTCCCTGCTCTGATTTATTTGCAGCAACCTAGGAGGTACAAGGAGGAACGGTGTAGGAGCAGGGACTCCTTAAGCAGACAAAGCTGCTGAAAATAATACTCATCAGGCTATGATAGGATTTCCTTTTTGTGATGATTTCTTTCTGCCACCTGCAAGGAGACAAGACAGCCCTACTGCAGTTTGCTTGGTGAGGATGGGGAGGAAATAACCTGCTAACAAGTGTTGTGCACCAACTGGGCATCCAAGAGGAATTTAGAGGAGACTGTCAAGTGATAGTCAAGATCTATATTCTAGTTTAGCATATAGTTCAGTTTAAAATAGCAGTTTTTAACTACTGAAGCTCTTCATGGTTTGAACCTCGCTACCTCTAAACAGAGGAACTGCCATTTAGTTCAAAGCATTGATAAGAGAAACCACTGCAACGTTAGAGAATCATCTAATGAAAAGGAAATATATCCTTGGTTTATATCAAGGAGTATCTCGTAGGTACTCCAAAACGTAATGGTTTCTGTAATTTATAAAGTATCTTTCCATGCATTTTTATTTATTTATTTAATATTGTCATTATGCACACATATATATTTATATGTATCTCCTTACCTCCTTTGTTTTTCAATCTGAGTTACCTCTCTGCCTCTGGAGATAACTGGAGCCTGTAGAGAATGCTTTCAATGAGTCAGTTTGAAAGTGACTCTGGGGAACTTGAGGTTGCACAAGTGCTTTAGAAAACATGACCAAGGACTTGAATATACTCAGTAGCTTCAGGCACTGAGTGTGAAATAGTAAGTTAGAGTGAAATAATGCTTCAAAACTAAGTCCTGGCTATAAGGCAGTGATTCCAGCCGAAGACAGATAGCTCAGAGGGCATGTCAGCATGCTGGAGGCAATACCTCTCCTTCTGTGTGTAATGAACCTATGAGATGACAAAGCCTGTGGGTTGAGGAAGAAGCTCATGGGGTGGCTGATGTGTCTGAGACAAGGTGCCTGACTTGGCATTGCCTAGGGGCTGTCTCTGTCCCTTACAGATCAAGAATACTGAGCTCTAGGAAGGGAGGTAATGATAGGTGGACTCTTAAATGGAAAAATACAAGCAGCCACTGAGTGGGTACCAGGTTCCTGCCTCCTAGGGGTGTTCATCAGTAAGGGGTCAGACTGGTGCTTTGTTTCTCACTGGCCCACTGAATGTTGCCTTCATTGCAGCTCAGTGCACCAGCTGTCATAGGAGATGCTTGGGAATGGGACTGAGCATTCCATATTCTGATGGCTGGAACATCTTGCTAGAGAAGTGGGAGCTGTGGGAAAGAGTTCTGGGTCTTTAACATCTTAGCAGTGTGCTGCAGAAACTGAGTTATGATCAAAACGCTACCACCAGCATCTCCACCCATGATCCTGGTGAACTCCTCAAGTGTAAGGCTCACTTGGATATACTAAGATAATTTTATATTTTACTTTTTCCAGGGAGCTTTGCAGGAAGTACAATTCTGAGGCAGCCTTTAGTTCTTTTTGAGACCTCAGGTAAGTTTGTGTTCTAAAACAATGACCAAAGTTGATATATATATATGCATACACATATATATACGTTAAGTTCCTTTGGAAGTCATTTGGTACTTCAGTAAGTGGTCAGAATGACTACTTGAGTTCCTCAAACTGGCTGATTTGCTGGTGATGTAAAGGGGGAGGATCTGGCCTTTAATAAATCAGGCAGGCTTTTTTAAAAAAATTGAATTGTGTTACAGTGGTACAATATAGAACAAGCCCCCGGTATTTACTTTTTTCTCATTCCAGCCCAAATGCTGGGGCAGGGGTGTGGTGCACACAGATGACCCATGACATTGTCATTAGAAAGTAATTAAGAGTGCACAATCTGATGATGCAGTGACTGTGTTCCTGCAGTGTGCTGGGCAGATTGTGACTGCTGGATAATCTTTATTGCCTCATTCTATGGAACTCTGAGCTCCTGAATTACATTAGAATCTCATATTTCATCTATAAAGCTGTGAAGCAAATACATTTTTCAAACAGTATGAAATATTTTTCTTTCCTATTTTTTTTCAGGCCAATTCCATACTCTTCCTGAGGGAGCCAGAGAGCCTGGCAAAGTGGAAAAGTAATAGTGGGTCTGCAATAAATAGATTTGTATTGTAAAGGGTGCAGCTGCTTGATGGTATCTGCTTATTTTGTCAGTGTGTGATTCCCACTTTCTTCTTGTCAGGCTTTGAGATTATTAGTACTGAATCTTCACCTCACTGCTTGCATCTACTGATAGTCTTTCTTACTTTACCTCGTGGTGTGATAGTCTGAGCTGCTGTAATGAGAGCTGACTTTATGCAAAGAAAACCCCTCAAAAACCAAAACATAACTAGCTGAGGAAAGGCATGGCACCCACACTAGTCCCAGAGAAGTACTTCTTCCTTAGCTGCTCCAAAAAGTTTCTACAAAACCTTAAGGTTTCTCGGAGTGGGAGTATATCAGCAAGAGGAAAGCTGATATGCAAGGACTCACAGGATAGTGGCCATACATGTCTGCCTCACTTGGGGGTCTGCTTGTAGTGTGGGTAAGTACGTTTAATTTAACTTTGATCTACTTTGCTTGGGCAACAAGCAGGGTGAAGAGATCAATGGAAGCACCACCCACTTGGTTAATCACCCACAGCCCACTCCGTGCTGCTGCCTCGTCACTGCTACCCAGAGCTGAGATATATAGATTAGGAACAGTTTGCATATGTTTATAGGTGCTGCAATTGTATTTTTATTTCCAGTTGCAGAACAGACCTGTTGCATTATGGTGTACGTGGAGGTATTGTGTGAAACCAGGTGTCCACAGACTTGAAAGTCCTTGTTTTCGCAAACGCTGATGCTGTGATATCGGAGACTTGAAACACAGGGGTTTGCCTTTATACAGTAGTAGAATTATCAAAACATGTTGTAATTCATCAGCAAAATTCTATCCTTCACAAAAAAGACCCAGTTTGTCTGTTAGATGATACGTGTTTCAGTGTCCCAAAACAAGTAGAGGTGGATACAGGGAGAAGACAAAGGAGAAGCTGAGGTGGAAGAAGCAACAAAAAAGCATTTGAGAAAATTATCTTCGTCCCTATAGCAGAAGATGAAAATATTGCTTTGGGAAGATGGGTTTCTCTTGATATCTTATGTTGAGAAATATTAAGCTTTGGTGGTAACTGAGTTTATACAACTTAAAACCACTGAGGCTGGCATAAACCTTTAAGATGCTTGAGGCAGCGAAGCAAAAAAAGGTATAAATCAATATAGAAGGACAGTAGGACAAATACCATAGGTTTGAGCACTGTGCAGTAGGTGACAGCTGTTGGATGCTGGACGTGTGAACTTAGAGTTGAAGCAACACCCCACACTCAGCACTTTTAGTGCTAAATGTATGAATACCTGCAGTGAGTTTTGGGGATTTTAAATATGCAAATGCCCAGTAATGGCGTATTTGCTTGAGTTAGAAGTAAAGTTCAGCTCCAGTTTTTGTGAATCTTTTTGTGGGAAGGCCTTGGAGAACAAAAGAGGCTGTTCTATTGCTGGCAAAAAGAATATATGAGGATTTTCATGTTACTGAAGAGAATTAGGCCCTGGCCTCTGTGGAAGGCTGGGTTTCCACCTCCAAGTAGTGTATGCCAGTACCAGTCTCAGAGCCCTTCTGATGTGTGACTTGTTGCAACCTGAAAAATTCACAAGTTTTTCCTCAAAAGCATTTTTTAAAAATAGTTCTACTGGTTAGGAAAGTTAAACACAGACTCAGGAAAGATATTTGGGCTAAATAGCAGGAGTTTAGGAGATGAGGAATGGCATGTTGCTTTTATGGTGCTTCAGACCAGACATGCCCTACTAGAGTGGCAAGGCTTGGTCAGATCCCGTTTTGTGCCTCGGGGGTTGATCCTGTCACGTGCAGTTTGGATGTCTATGATTTTTGGACAGCCATATTCAGCGACAATAAATGTTTTCTTAAAGCCTGATTAGATCAAAATTATGTCTGTGTTGTGTGTGACAGTTCTGTGGTGACTTGAAAAACCAAAGACTTCATTACAAAGAGGCTTCTTGGTATCTCTGGTTTGGCTGACTAACAAACGCATTTAGTAACTGGAAAAATATTTTGCTGCTTTGTTGATGTGTTGACTCATTTGATGTATTTTAAAAGAAAACAAACAACAAACTGCTTGTCCAAACTAGTCTACTGACATATCTGCAGAGGTAGGCTGGGCTGGAGGATGTCGAGATCGTCTCATCAGATTATTGTGATCCCTTGTTTGCTTCACGGTCTGTATGAAGAAATCAGTTCTGTGTTACCACCAGCTCTTCTCAGCCTCAGATGAGGTTTCATATGGCATCGTTGTGACAAGCAGATCTACGCTTTATGAACAGCATGTCATGGGAAACTTACCAAATCATGAAACTCGAGCACGTTTGATAGTGATAAAAACTACATTGCATAAAAGTTATCTGAATGGTACTTTAATGACTCAGCCAGTAATAGGAGAATATATTCCATTCAGTGCACAGGAGACAAGATGAGCAGCTTTCAAGCTAGAGTGATGGAGGGTTAGCTCAGTCTGCAGGAAATTTTATTTAAGGATGGAACCATGGGATTGGAGGTTCAGCACACACATATCTGTGACGCACTTCTTGTAGAGGGGGTGGTTCTATGTAGCATGAGCTGGGTTATTGTTTGCACCCTGGAGTACCCCTGCAGGAACTTAAATCTCTCTCTTTTTTGGTGTTTTGTATTTGGGTGGCCACACGTGCTCCAACAACGACAAGGTCATTGCCATGTTGCTGCATTCTGTGCTGCTCTGATGGATTTCTGTAGCTATTTCAGGGAAGTTAAGCAAATAGTCGTCTAGATTGTGGCGCCTGGGAAGTTGCCTCTGCCATGTTAATTTGTTAGTGTCTAATAACAGAGCTGTGCTGATGCTGCAGTCTCTCTGTAAGGGTGATATTGGCCTTTCCCTGTGAGCTTCTCAGCAACATTCTTTACACAGCTCCTGGAAATGTTTACATCTTTCAGGCCTCTCCCCTTGACTTGAGTTGGGTTTAAGTTGCCCAGTGAGTTCAAGTTGGAGGGAAGGAAGAAACTATCAGATAATACAAACATTTTTCCTACGAATGCCAAACTGAACACCCAAAGAAGGGATTTGAAAGTGAATACTACAATTGAAATAAAACCTTGACAAATACAGCTGACTCTGTGCTATTCCCATGTTCAGTGTGGGCAGACTTCTTTTTCCTTCCTTAAATTTACAATTCATAAGTGTATTGCTGGGATTGTTAAGCAAGAGAGGATGAATGGAGTAGTTCAGACCTTCCCTAGGTACTGGCTAGACCTTCTGTTGTTTTCTAGAATTCTTCAGAAGTGCAAGTATAAAATCCCCTGGTGTAAAAACATAGTTTCTGGTCTATTATTTTTAAAATTAGAGGTGTAATTTTTGGAAAAGTCCATGGTGCAGCACTGCAAAGTACAGAGAATTGAGTATATGGAACAAAATTTTGTGTTCTGTTTTAAAACCATGTGACACAGTTATGTCATTGCATGTAAGTATACACATCTGTATGCAGAATTTGACTGTAGAATTAATAATAACCACATTTCAAGGTAGATGGGCACATTAACAGAGGTGAAAATGAGCATAAGAGTTTACTGCAACTCTTAGTTTTGCTTGAGTTTGAGCAACTGCTGCTCTCATTACTTATGAATGTTCTATATTGTAATACTTGTCTTTGAATCAGAGAACTATCAAAATATAAGTGTATTATTCACATCGGTGTCAGAGTTGCTGCAGTTGATATTCTCAGTTAAAAACGGGTCCTATGTCATGCTGGACTGGTTACAAATTTGAGACTGTTCCTTGCAAAGCGCAAAAGGGCAGTTTCTCAGCTGGGGTAAGATGAAGTTGTGAGAATTCAGTTTTAAACGCAAAGAATCAGAGTGGTTTAAAATAAGCTTTGCATAATCTCTACCTCAAAGGCACTTTCTAAGGCATTCAGCTACCATGGTGATGAATGTGGTATAAATAGAAAATAGATTAGATAGAATCCAAAATGTTCCTGAGTAGATCTAAATTAACAGTGGCCGTTCCGGAAAGAGAGGTAGGAAGTCACTGTGCAAAATTTAAGAAAATACACACCAATAGTAAATCGAGAGTGGCTTTTAGAAAGCGGAAGGTAGGAAGCAGTTGGTTATGTCATGGCTGGTAATACAATATCAACAGGAGTATTGGATTCTGATTCTGTTCAACCCTAGCAGAGAAAAAGCAGACACAGGAGATGTTTTAGAAACTTGAGAAGCACACGAAGATTTTTACCTGGGAGACTAAAACCTCTTTGAACAGATAGGTGCTAGAAATGGCAACATTCCCCCACAAAAGATCCTACAACAGTGGGATACACAACTGGGAAAGACACTCAGAAATAAGACACTTATTCTGCAAAATACGTCTCTGTTTCCCATCAACCAAATATTCTTTAACTTGTTTTGTAACACAAGACCATGATATAATTTAAAGACAGCAATACTTTTTTAGTCTGTTTGCATAAGCAGCTTGTAGTTTTTGCCACAATATATTAAGGTCTGCTTGACAGGAATTAAAGGCCCCAATTTGCAGACTTATTTAAAGGACATAAAACTTTAGGGACATGGATGGTTCTGTTATTTTCACTGGGACTACAACATGCAGCTGGACTGAAGAACCCTGCTGAGGAATGGTCTTAGAAATAACTGTGCACAGGTCTACGTAGACCTGTATAAATATGCAGTAGGTTAATGTGTGCTCTACAGATATATCTTTGTATGAATAGTTTGCACTATGTTGCTGCTTTTTTTTCCCTTTTTTTTTTTTTTTTTTTTTGGCTTTGCAGCCAAGGGAAAGTTTAGTTTCTCCAGCAATTTACTTTCTAGTGATTGAGTAATACTCTGTGATTGCTGGTGTGTGAATATCGTTACTTGGTGACCTTTCCTAAGTGATTGTACAACGACAACTGGGTAACAGCTGCCCTTAAACCAGCCTCAAGTTTGCAGTGATCAAGGGATTAAAGCCCTGTCTTTCATGCTGTTGGTTTCTGACCTTCTGAATTGAGTCTTTTTTATGTTGTTATCATTTCTGGTGGTTAGAAAACAAGTTGAGACGTCGGTCATGTATTTGTGACCAAAATGTGAGCACTGGTTTTGGCTGGGCAGATGAACAGGGTGTAGTTTATCTAACTCAAAAGTAATTCACTGAATATGATCTGATAACAGTTCTCCACACCAAAAATCAAAGTTTAAAGAAAAAGTGCTGCCCAGCCATTTTATCTAGAGATTGAAATTTTAGATTTGAAAGTAATTATTTTGGATGAAGCATAATAACTGAGCAGCACAGAAACTTCAGGTCATGTGTGATAGTGCTCCCTCACCCTCAAGTTACACGATTCAAGATATTGGTGACCGCTCTGCGAGGAGGTAGAGATGCAAGAGAATGTTCTTGGGGCCTCTGTGAAGGTGCCCACTAAATAAAGAGTGATTTACACCCTTACAACTATCCCTTTAATTAGAATTCACCATGAACATGTGGCTTGCAGGTAAGTTGTTTGGGCAATGTGAAGAACCCAAGTTCCAGCAGCACAGTCCTTCAACAGACCTTAGGCGTTATCAGTACCTCTGAGATACCTGAGTGCTTTTACAGATCAGCTCAGCAATGAGGAAAAGCTGACTGAAGCCTGATCTCAAGCAGGGGAGAGGTTATGTAAACAAAATACCCTTTTTTCTAGTCTCAGTTCTTTGAGGGTATGCAAGCACAATTGGTTAACCTGCTAATTAATTCGGTGATGGCCCTGGACTCTGAGCTGTCACTAAGCTTGTGCATGCATTTTGTTTAAGAGCCCCTGTCTCCTGGCAGATTACATATGTAACCAAAACTGGGTTTCCACTGCCCCTTCTCTGAAACAGCAACGTGATATAGCGGGGTATGACACTATCACCTTTGAAAATGCATGATCTAGGACACAACATGCAGCTTGTCTTAATAGCACAAAGCCAGCACAAATGCATCACAAGCACCTTCTTCGTGAATACTGGCTTCTCATAGCCAAGTGCAAGCTCACTTTTTCGAAGTTGTTTGAGTTTCTTGGGAGCTGCTCAGTTAGTGCGGAATAAATTCTCATGGGAGTAAAGGGTTATCAGAGCTACACTTTCTACTCCCTTAGATTACCTTCTTTGTTGCAAACACAACATCAACACTTCGAGATAAAAACCCTAAAATTAAAAGTAAAACCCCAATCCTGTCCTGCCTACACAGTTCTGCCTTTGAGCCTGAAATGAAAGCGTGGCAGATATTTAGCCACATCACTTAACATATTCCTGGAAGGCATTTGGATGCTGTGGTGAAAAGGGGTGTACATAAACCAACGTAAAACAACAAAGCTTCAGCTGTGTAACTCGTGGCAGGCTCCACAGACAGTCAAACGGAGACCACGTACACTCCTTGGGTCCATTTTCCCTTCCTGAACGGCTTAAACTTGGCAAGAGGTTGGTGGCCTATATGGTGCTTGGAGCAGAAGGATGTAATGATGCCTGGGAGCTTCGAGAATGAAATGGCAATTACAAGGGCTGTGTTCTGAGGGAGAGGCCCGGTTGTCCTCCTAACACTGCATGATGATAGTTTCAGAAGAATCTATCATTCACTGTATAGATCAGGTGTCTCTTCCTTACTTTTCTATCAGAGGAACTACTTATCGTGACTTATTGTTACTACTTACCATTATTGTCATTTAAATAACCATTAGATACTTAATTTCTAATATATCACTGGGATGAATTAACGTTTTCATATTTGTCTTTGCTCTAAGAGAATCAGCTGATGTATGTCATCATAGTTTCATGGCACAGTTTCTGTTCCAGGTGCTCCATGGACTTGTCTCTCCATTATTTGGACTACAGACAGATATCCGCTCCTAGAACAGCTTAAGATGTTAGTCTTAACCCTCCCCTCACTTCTGCTAACAAAGCAACTTGTTTAAGTGCTTCCTAACCCACTTCAGGCACAATCAACAAAGTCAGTGTATGGCTCCTATTTAAATTGTTTGAACTATCTCAGCTGATTCTGCTTGAAGTGGGTTAGGGAGAACTCACGCAAACAGGTGGGAGAGCTGCCAGGGTAGTAATCAATGCCCAAGGGACCCTATAAACAGCTTGAAAAGAGAAGGGCGGGGCACAAATGTTTTAAACCTCTGCAGCTGTTTGCAAAGTGAACCTCTGCATAGAACCTGAAAGCTGCACGTGAGCTATGGCAATACCTCTCTTTCCAGATGAGGTGTTCTCCTCAGCTGTAACCACTAGCGACTTCTTCAAAAAAATAAAATAAAATGAAAGTTGTGAATGATAAGAAATTTTACAGTGATGTGCCCATATAGCATATGAACAGATATTATCTGAGCCCAGTGCAGCATATTGTACAACAGCATGGGAGAGGGGAAATTTTGGCCAGGAAAGTCAAAGCATATTCTTTCTTTTATCTGTTGGATGCTAAAGCAGTGCATTCCATGTGCCATTGGATTTGACTGGCCAGACAAGGGGGGCAGACAGTTTCCATCCAGCTTCAATCCCCAGCTCTGAAGCTTACTTATCAGAGTCTGAATGTTTGCTGTTTCAACCCACTGATAAGGGAGCCCATCCAACAAGCAAATTGGGCTGCCTTCCACCATGCACAATCTTTCATCTTCCAAAATCTCCAAGGGGAGCAGAGCGAACAAATATGTTGGGCGAGTGTGATCAGTTTGTGGTAAATGGCTGAACAACTCCCCCAGGATGTTGCACAGCCTACAGCCATCGCACCAATGCTGGGTATGAGGACCAGAGGATACATCTCATAAATTTTCTTATACAGGCCCTTGATCGGCACAAGCTCCTCATGTAATGATGCAGAGCTGGGAGCAGGCGATAGGAAACTGCCCCCTCATGGGAAACACACTCGTTCTCGTGGTTCATGCTCCGTGCCAGGCATCTGGAGGGGCTATTTCTGGCTTCACCACACACTCACAGTATGACCAGGGCTGAGTCACACATCATTATCCTGCATGCAAATTAGGTGTCAACAACTTTGCAGGTGATGAAAATGGTTTGTTGCAGCCTATTTTTTGTTTGAAGTGCTCAAATATGTTGTATCCTGGCCCTGTTTACAGCCAGCCTGGAGGATCTGTGGGCTGTAGCACGGCCACCTGCACCCAAAGAAATACCGCTTTGTATTTTTACAACTGACTGGTTCCACATTGGTGTTTTTTCCTGGGGCAAACCCCACCTTCACTGAGACGTGAACTGAGGCAGGTCTTGCTTGAGGGGCAGCAGCATCTGCAGTGTTTGCTAGGGGGTGGTGAGCCCTTTCTTCTTCCCCAACACGTGCTGCAACCTTTGTGGTCAAACACAACTTGAAAGAATTGCAGAATACCGTGAGTTGGAAGGGACCCACAAGGTCCCTTCATCGAGTCACACCATGTGCCCAAGAGCATCATGCAAATGTGTCTTGAGCTCTGTCAGGCTTGGTGCCATGACCACTGCTCTAGGGAGTCTGTTCCAGAGCCCAACTACCCTCAGGGCAAAGAACCTTTGCCTAATATCTAACCTAAATTTTCTAATATCTAACCTAAACAGTTTTTAAGCTGATGAAATCTATCATGCCAGGTCATCTTGCAGGGGCTAGCCCTGGTTGGTGTGGGTGAAGGAGCACCCTTAGAAAACATGAGTGTGAAAGGGAGAGTGTGGGACCTGGACATGGTGTAAATGGTGTGGAATAAGGGATGTAATGTGCTGGGTTGGGCTGGAATAATTTTCTTCAAGTAGCTGTGTTTTGGATTTGTGCTGGACAAAGGGTTTATAATATAGAGATATCCGTTTCAGGGAATGGGAATCCATTTTGGGATGGGTTGCCCAGGGCAGTGGTGGGCTCAGCATCCATGGAAGTGTTGAAGGAAAGCCTGGATGTGGCACCGAGTGTGGTTGGCACTGGGTGTGGTTGACACGGTGTTGTTGGGACATAGGTTGGACTCGATGGTCTTTTCCAGCCTAATTGATCCGGTGATTCTGAGTACACCGCCAAGCCCTGAGCTACGGCTCTGCTGACNGAGCCCGAGCCGGGGGAGCCGGGGGAGCCGGCGGCCGCCTGGATGCAGGCGTAGGGCCCGCACTGCCGGCTCCCCAGCATGGCGAGCTGCCTGCCGCCCTGCGTGATAGACGGCGGCACCGGGTGAGTGGGGGGAAGGCACCGGCTGCCCCTGTGCTGGGAGGGTGGGTGACTCCGCGCCGTGCCCCTCCGCCGCCTCCCGCTGCCGCCGAGGGCTCCCCGCTCGGGGCCGGGCTCCCGCCGTATGTCCCAGTGCCCTCTCGACTTGTCGCCTCTGTGGCCGAGGGTTTCCTTTCCCTTCCTTCCCCTTTCCTTCCCCTCCCCTCTGCCCTCCTCCTCCTGCTTCTCTTCCTCCCCTCCGGAGCTGCGAGCGGGGCAGCCCCGCCGTGCGCCTCCGGGGATGGTGTGTTTCTGGGCGCCCTTTTCTCCTCTCGGGTTCAGTTGTTGTGTGTGTCCTCTGGCTTTAAACTAGTGCGCCGTTAAAATGCTAACACTGGGGACGGCTCATTTCAAACAGAGAGAGGGGACGCTGGTCCGCTTTGCTAGGGAGCCACGAACCAGCGCTGAGAGTGGTCCAGAGGCAGGTGAGCTGTGCTCGCTGGGCTGTGGTGTGTCCATGCACAGCACCGTCACCGCAGGGACCTTGCCGGATTGCACCTGGCTTGTGCATCTCCGTGCGCCTTTCCAGGTATTGCCTCCGGGGAGATGGGAGCTGGCTGCCTCGCACCCGGTGTTCCTGGTCATTGGGTCGCCTCTTCACCATTGTCAGAGCAGTATGAGATCTATTCTGCCCTTACCCAGACCACAAGTTTTGTAACTCAGGTCTTTGAGGACAAAAGCAAAATCTGAATTGCAGAAGCTGTGCTCGGAAGGCGTTTCAGGAATGGGTCTTTCCTACTTGTCTGTGGCTAGAGAAAATCTATTCATCGTTCAATTGACCAGTCCTGCTGTGTCTTAGGAGTGGGACGTGTCAGAGGGGGCTGTAATGAAGGTAATACTAAATCTGACGTGTGTTTTTGCTGGTATCTTTCCTTTGGCCCAACAGTTACAGACAGGTCTGTGAAGGGGAGGAGATGAGACAACTGTCCATGAGTAACTATTCATCCCGTAGCTTTACTTGTCAGGCTTGTTGTCACTGATTGCATTAAATTATTCCAATAATAGACCTTTCCTCTACAGGGAATTTGCAACACTATTTTAATTTCATCAATACTTGGAAAGTTATCTTTAGAATTTCCCAAACTGAACAATCTTTAAAAAAACAAACCCCAAACCAATCCAACCAAATAAAGAAACTCCAATCCCTAAGAAAACCATGGGAAGCACTTTCAAGTGTTGTGGTGTCACATTGCCTTCCCCTGGAAAAGTGTGTCCCATTTTGAAATATGTCTATTAAACTGTCATAAAAGTTTTAGAAGTCTCTTGACCTGTTTCTGTTTATACCTTAGCTTACCAGAAATCAGCTCTGTCCCCTCAGTGAGGAATACTGGAGTCCACAGCTGGAAACTTTAGGAGTGGAATAAAGACCAGGTTCCATCTCATGTAATTCTGCCTGTGCATCAAATACTCCTTGATAGTTTCCCAGCTTTCTTCTGTTTATTTGCTGAAGTTGTTGTAAATATCTGTTCTCTGTAGAAGTATTGGTGTTACAAGATTATTACTTGGCAGTTTTGGAGAGAAATGGGAGGTCTAGGTGGATCCTTTAAAAAGGGTACAGTATAAACTATAAAAATCCAGAAAACACATTAAATGCAGTGCCTGTCTTTTGCAGGACACACCTTTTCCTCTCAGTTTATGGAGTAATTTCAGTGTTACACTGGCAGTAGATATTGCTGACCAACCATTGTACAGAATAAATAAGGGTAGGAAATGGCTTAATTTGTCCTTTCAGATAAATAATAACTGAAATAGAATTTCTAAAGTCTGTTCAGTTCTTGCATGGGTAGAACTGATGGAGTTTGTGCGTACAGGCATGTATACAGTTTTGTTTCAGGAAGGGTTTGGATAGTCCCCAAATGGTGCACATTTGAATTTCAATGCCTCTGATTGATCTTAATTCATAGAAGACAACATGATGTTTCTGCTGGTGGGACTTCTGCTTGACTTTGCTGTAGGGCACTCAAACGTGGAAGACTTTCCAGCAAAGAGATTATTGAATGTAAAATAAGTTATGTTGCACAATTTAGGAAGAAATAAGAGTCTGAACTAAAGCAGCCAGAAGAAGTAGCTTGACTCATTGATGCTCTGGAATTTTCCTCTGTGTGGGCTGAAAACCTTCTTATTGTTAGAATGAATCTACTTTGGGTTACAAGCTTCAAACAATTCATTCAAATTATTCATGAAAGGGCTTTGAGATTAAAAACTTGGAAGAGCATAGCAGAAAGGAAAAGGTATATGCAGACATGCACTGTGGAACATTGTGCATATAAAATGCATTTTTCTACTTACATCTCTGGTACTCAATGAAGTGCTTTGTCCAGGCACTAATCCATGTTTTTTTCATGTAAGGGATTTTAAGGAGTTTGTTAAAGGAAACTTTTTTTCCATTGTTGTTTTGTGTGTAAAGAGCCTGGCTTAATTTACTGTTACATGCAGCCACAGGCCTCAAGCCTGGCAAAAACTGGAATTTCTCAAAAAAAGGAAGAACAGGTGTATAAAAAATAGGTACAGACCTTCAGCGAGAAACACATTGTCATAGCAAGACAGGATAACATTCCTTTAATGTATTGGATAGATGACTCGAGTTTTGTTTGTCACAAACTGATCACTCTTTATTCACAAATTTTCCAGACAGTGATAGTAATTTGCTATAATCTTTTCCATTAGTATTTGCAAATTACTTGTACCGCAGTTTTGATGCACTACATCTTCATTTTCTCTGCATGAGGTTTTCCTCGTGATCAGTTTACACATTGCTATCACTCTTTTTGTGGAGAAGGGCATGCTATTTTTAGTTTCTTAGGACTACCAGGCCTTTTTGGTATTGCTGTTTTAAGTAGCTTTAAACTTCATAACTAGTTTTATTAATTGGCATTTAGCTGTGGGATATCAGAACACTAGTAGGTGGGTGTGCAAAACAAAGATGTCTTAAAATACCTGTCTTCTCTTCAAGTCTGTGTATTTGCAGATGCTGAGGAGTACTTCTAGTTTGGGTGCATTTTAGTGAAGTGACTCCATTTTTCTTGTAGTAAAGAAAAATTAATTTTTCAGAGTCTTACTGATGAGCTTGGAGGTAAATACCTTATTTCTGGGAGAAGTGAGCTGGATGGGTCTTAAAAGTTGAAGATTATTTTTGATTTTGTTGCTAAGGTATTAAAGGTATCTGGAACCTCAGAACCTAATGAGTTGCTATAGCCAGGTGTTACCTCTTCTCTTCACATGCCAGACTTGTGAACAGCCATTATTGTAATTGCTGTTCTGGGTCTAAGGAGCCTGAGATAATTAATTGTCGTTTATAATCACAGGCTTTGGTCCTATAAAGTGCTAGACTCCCTCAAAAAACCCAGTGGCTCTAATGTACTTTTTATTCTTATAGTGTCTGCTGGTGCTCTTGGGTAAATTGTGCAGACAATTTTGTCTGTTTGATATTTTCTCCTTCATCCCTTCTTTATTCCCATCCCTTCATCACATCCTCCTTCATTTCAAGAGTGCCTTTCCAGATCTTTATAAAGAACTTGTGTTGCAAGTTCCTCAGTCATATTTGTAATAATGATAATAGAGTCTGTTATGGCAGTGTGGCACTACAGATGTTCTGGCAGTAATGACTTGGTTATGCAGCCTCTTAGCTGTCAGAGAAAGTGTTCTCTCTAGAGAGGTTATTATTTGTGTGTTTACAGGGCTCTCTTAAAGCATTCTGCTGTATCTTTTCAGAGATTTTGGTTTTGAATATAATACATTGTTTTAAAGATCTGGGCCAAAAAGCAGTAGAAAGTGAGGAAATGCTAAAATGTTCACCTCTGGGATTGGGTCTTTTGCACACTCGTCCAGAGAAAAATTGGATGTCTTTTGTTCTCAGATGGATAAAGCAACTGCATGAGTTTGTGATTTTGAATACCTAGATTATGTTGCTCTCATGCCCTAATAAGAATTTTCCAAAATACATCTCCACTCTCTAAAGTGGTTAAGGGTGCAGCATCTGCTTCCAAGATCAGTCCATTTGTAGATCTTTGCAGTCATTTCTTTATGCAAGTTTTTCCCTTTTTCGATGGTGGGACCTCAGAAGAGAACAGGAAGAGACCAGTCCTCATGGAAGAGCAGGTGGAACTGACTTCTGTGGGAACTCATCCGCCTGGAAAAATAGTATGGAGGAGACCACGCTATTTTTAGAAACTGTTTCTTTCTACAATACATGATTTCTAGTGATTTAAGAGAACTAGTAGTCCTCCAAATGCCTTTGCATGGAATAGCTCTAGTCTACTGGATCAGTTTTCCACTCATTTTTAATGCAATCTCCAGTATCCTATATTTTGGACAGCTTCCAGTAGGTTCCTGTCTCACCAGCAATAAATCTGCTAGTATTAATGAAATTAAGTTGGAATACTGATTATCTACACATTCCCTACAGCTGTCTCTGTAATTTACAGATCACAAGACGTGGCACTGCCTTTAGTCTGCTAGGCTGTAACCCAGGAGAAAGGAAACCGTGTTTTAGATGCTTAAATATTCATTGGAAAAGGGACTGGAGACCAGGCAACCTTTGTAACTGTTTAAGTCCAGAGCCTTTCCGGTCAGTGAATATTGAAATACCTTGTATGAAAGGGAATAATTTCTGTAGGAGGTCCTGGAAGTGGGTTACCCAAGCACTTTTAATGTACTCCTGGCTGTGAGAGGTGGAATGTGTTTAGGTCCTGCTGGACAGAACAGGAATCTGGGACCAAGTCTTCCGTGTCCTGAGTGAACAGTCTGCTGCGTAAGAGCAGCCTGGCTGCATAATCTGTTTTCCTTCTCCTCCTGTGCGGTTTTGGGGGAAATTTGAGTTTCCCTTCCATTTGGTTTTGTCAAAACACCTGAGATAGGGCCTGTGTCTTGTTTGATCCTAAATAGGGCTTTTTTTAAACAGATTTCCCCCCCCACACACTTCTTTGCTTCACCACTGAGCTGAGAAATTAGTTATTCTCATAGTTCTAGTATTAGTCCTTCGTGGACTAATGGCATGCATAAGAAATCTTTCTGGATGCTGCCTTCTGTGAGATGAGTTCTTTGAAGAGAACTGTTTTCCGCTCAGAAAGAAACTTATCCTGTGGTTTTGTCACTAGGTGAATTCACCCCGGTTAAAACTTGGTCTGTAAAATACTGAACTAGAGGGTTTTGGTAACTTTACAAGTTACTCTAATAGGGAGATCCAATCCCTACTTGAGAAGGAAGGTAAAGCTGCTACAGACTGGTAGGTCTAATTGACTTTTAGAGGGTGTTTTTTAATACTGTTGAGTGTGAGGTTAGCATGTGTGTTGAGGGGGAAAAGGTGGCAAACTGAACTCTCCTCTTGGCCAGAATTAAATTTAAGAAATAACTTCTGGTTAAATTGCAGGTACCTTTTACTTTGTACATGCACACAATGATATAAAAATGGTATAAAAAGTATACATTCAAATTTACATGCTTGTATGTGCATGTGTATGTATATATTGTCTTTGTTTTTTTGTCACTGGGGCTTGAAGGGCTCTTCTTATGAGGGTTCTGCCTAATTGCCATTTCTAGGCCTTGGAACTAGGTCTTTTGAATCAGAAAATGGTTTCCTTGGTTTTCACTAAGTGCATTTAGTCAAAATTCATTTCTGAGAGAGAAACAAAGAGGATGTATCCTGTAATGGGTCTTAAATCCCATGTAACTCCTGTTGTTGCTTGTTATGTTTTAACAATATTCCCTAGGTAGGCCTCATTCTAAAATGTGAAGAATCAATGCAATAATAATCATAAAAAGAATTCTTAGTAGCAATGGCCTTCTTTACAAGCCAATCTAATTTAATGTCTTGATTATGTTTTTCTGAGAGCCACAGAAAGTATGTGTAAACACTTTGGATTAGACTGAAAGCATATGCCTGTAATGATGATTAAAAGCCCAACAAACCCTTGCCCCAAAAACACAGTCCTTGTCTTTTTAGCCTTGGGGAGAATGGCTTTTCAACTATTATTTGAAGTCTGTTGAAGATATGGCTTTGAAGGGATGTTGAAAATATAATATTTTAATTCCAAGGTCGGTGCTAAATCAGTTTTGATTTAATTCCTTTATCTAAGCAAACTGACTCCTAATGAGTGTTTTTATATCAAATACTCTATAAAGGGGAACCTACTGTTCAAGCTGCTAATGAAGAAGCAAACCTAGGGGTTTGGCATAATACTGTTTGCAAATATTGAGAGTAGGATGTAGACAAAGACCTTAGAATCACATTTGGACCTAGATTGGGATTTGTCTCATTTAAGAATGTTATGGCTTTAGGTTTTCATGGTAAAAATGGATGTGAATGATGTTAATTCCCTCAAATCATGCTGCTATTGTACTTCTGTTTCAATCTAATGACAATATACAAGAAAGACATAAGTGTCTGTAGGTATTCAGTTGATTTAGTTGGGGTTTTTTACTTTTTTTTTTTTTTTACTGTTTCTGATGTGTATTATTTTGGTTGGTTTTGGTTTGGTTGTTGTTGTTGTTTTTTTTCCCTTCCCCCCCTTCCCCTAGGAAGTTTTTCATAGTCTGGGATGTTAATTATTTCTAGTTGCTAAAGTCCTGGAGTAGCTTGCAGCCACTCTCACCATGCAGAGGCTTTTACGTTTTGTATGAAAATTGCATTCTTTTTTTTCTTCCCTCTTCTTTTTTCCTCTTGATCCTTTACTTGTTAAAATAGATATTATATGTATATTGAAAGAGATGATCAAAGCTTCATACCATCTGCTGCCCATTTCTAAAGCATTTCATCAGTGCAGGCTTTGGTGTAGTATTTGTCTTTTATCACACACAGATACTATGCCTGTGACAGAGTGAGTGGTTTGTGCAAGGCATGAAAGAGAATTTTATCAGGATTGTAACGAGAGTTTTCAACTGTGGTCTGTTCTTGAGATGTGCTATTTATTTTTTTTTTCTGTGTTTGAGAATATTAAACAAATATGTAAAGTCTGCCATCTTTGGTCATGGTAGCTGCCCGAAAGGTACAATCTGCACTGCCGTGTTTGTACCAAAGGTTGGAATGTGGCTTGCCAGTCCTTTGTCATAGCTGGTCTCCAACAAGATGGAGAAAGTAAGAGCTGAGTTTTCAGATTTGATAGTTCAGAAAAAAACGCTACCAAAATTCGTAAGCTGAAGGTGTCTGAAAAATAAATAACACCTAAAACATTTACCACCTCTGAGTTTTCTTCTCAGCAGGATGATACTTGAAAGCATAAAAAAATGTAGACATAGCATGTGATTATTTGGCCTTCACTTTAATAAGTGTAGTGAAGTAAAAGTATTTTTTCCTTTATTTTTTTGCATCTAAGTGCATCTAGTGACCTTGTGATCATTTTTTTCCCTAGGTATACGAAACTTGGCTATGCAGGAAATACAGAACCTCAGTTCATCATCCCATCATGTGAGTAATTTTTTGTCCCTCCAAATTCTAATATATACAGTGCTGTCACAGAGCACTTTCAGGATTAAATGACGTGCTTCCAGCTCCCAACTCAGCCTTCATAGTCCCTTGTCCATCTGGGAAGTGACATTCATTGAGTTGGCATCTCTGGCTGGAGTGTAGCTAAACAGAACTCCTTGTTTGCAGTTAGCCAGGAGTGTTGCTCATTAAACCAGCTCCTGGTTGCTATGACAAAGATGAAGAGAACTCCAGTCCAATTTCCTTTTTATCTCCATTATTTTTCTGCCAGGACTCTTGAGTAGACAGAATGCAATTTACCTCCTGTCTACCTGACACCATGGTTACAGCCCAGATAGTCTGGGGAAGGCTTCCAATCAAATTAAGTACTAAAGTGCAGGTGGTGTCTGCCTTATTTACATTGTCTGGGACTGTAGACACTGTAATATTCAAAAAAGTTGTTCCTATTAGAAAATGTTCTTTTTTTGGTGTGTGTTTACCAATTAAAATGTTCTTGTGTATTTAACGTGCTTTTGTTGAACAGATTTACTCTTTTTTTTTTTTTTAAATGTTAAACTTGTTTAAAATGTTGTGTATCTTTCTGGTGTTCTTGATTTTAATTGTCATCTTAATAGTTTCTCTGAAATGCTGTATATATTTATAAATCATAGCACTATGTATTTACATCTATAATAGCATCTGTTATGTCAGTTTATGTTAAACACTGCCTTTTAGTTTTTGTAAACTTTTTCAATTGACTACTTACTAATGGATCAAGACGACATTGTAGCTACTCACGATAGAAAGTATAAAGATAAGGAAATAAAGGTAATTGGGGGCTGAAGAGGTAGAGGGGACACATGTTCTTTACCAGGCATAGCTGCAGTACTCTTATAGTCTCACTGTTTCAAGTATTGTAAAAAATTCAAACCTAAACCACTAGTAAAGATTTAAATGTCTTATGTTAAAGAAGTGGGATAGCAGGAGTTTCCTGGGAATTTGTTATAAATCCTGCTTTATTCAACTGTAAACCTGCTGGGATGTAAATGTTTTTACAGAAGAGTTATTTACCTGTGAGTAATTTTTGGTGCTAATAGTATTTGGTGTGTTTGTGGATAATGCCAGTCTACTCTGCATTTTCTGCTTTATGTTATTTAGATCCTGATTACGACCTATTAAAAGAAAATTGTATATAAATAAGGTTATGTTTTAACAGTACTTGATTCCATTTTTATTTTTAGCTTGCCCCAGATTTGATTTTTGCTGTCTCATCTTCTTGCCTACAGCAGCCATCATCTGATAATTTCAGTGATAGTTCCAGCCTGCTAATGGGAAGCATAAGTGTCTCCAAAGACTTCTCTGTAGCACCACTGCAAATTGAGTTCTCCCCTCCCTCCTTCCTTTTTCTCACCAGCCAAGATAATGACTCCAGTACTTATTTTTGAAGTACACAGTTTATTTTCTTCTTCTCCTGTGCTCTTCCTCTTTATTCTGAAGTTGAAACTCAGAAAATCACGTTGCTTACCGGAGTGCTGCACTTGTACAGGTTTAGTGATGGCTGTAGTCTCTAACAAAATACATTTGTATATATTTTCTCTTAGTTATTATTTAATTAATTAGGGATGGGTGACCAGAATCCTGTGAGATGCAGTGAGAATGAGCTCAGCTATACTGGCTTGTCAGTAGGTCACTTACATAATTCCTACTTTTTGTATCCCAATTTTTATTTCAGGAAAAGAATCCCTAAGTAAATAAACATTCATCATTTGGTATTTAGCTGTTCTAATTTTGTTTTTATTTGGCTTTTGGGTTTATTTTAAGGTATTGCAATCCGAGAGTCGGCCAAAGTAGGGGACCAGGCTCAGAGGAGAGTAATGAAAGGTGTTGATGATCTGGACTTTTTCATAGGAGATGAAGCCATAGATAAACCTACCTATGCTACAAAGGTGAGCATTCAGAGTTCTTGGAAAGTCCTTCCCAGGTTTCACATTTTTATTTTAAAATGTTCTAGGACTTCTGGATGGCCATTCAAAACACACGTTTGCTTTTTTGCAAAGTGTTTTTGTTACTTTTTAAAAACTGCATGATTTGGTTTGTTGGCTCTACCCTTTTTTAAATGTCTGTTTTACTACTGCTGTTCTGTGGGGTTAGTGCTTGTGTAAATATGCATTGATACAGTGCAGCTGTTCAGTTTTCAAAATTATGAGCTATTAAAATAGTCATATACACTGAATATTGAAATTCTTGCTAAAAGTGTATCCTCTTACCATGGCATCTGAACTGGGAAATGTCTTGGATACTTTTGCTTCAGGGAATATCACAATTGTTTCATGAAGGGCTGTCTTCAATGCAGCTTTTCTGTGAATCATATTTTCCATGCCCTAGTAAAGGACTTCTTGTACTTACAAAGTGTTACTGGCTTATGAATTATGTGGAAAAAAATCATATTTTATACATCCTTCTGTGTTACTTAAATGTCAACTGTGTTCTTAACATTGAACAAAATGTAAACATCATCCCTGCCAGAATTTTTGTTAAAAAATACATAGCCTATATGGTCTTTATTTCTTTTTATAGTTTGGAAGGCATACTGGAGCCAAGTATGATTCTCAACTTTATAAATTATGAAATTTATACAAAAAAAGATCAAAACACATTTCTGCAACAGACTAATAGCAGTATTAGGAAGAGATTCTGGACTCTGGCGGCTAGTCCTGCAAGGTAGAATGGTACTTTGAAGTACTTGGGAGCAAGAGATAACTTCGAATCATGCCTCTAAATTAAAGTCAGAATGGAGGGTTTGATAAGAGAACAGTGAGATGAGGTGTTTTCCTTGTTTCAGAAGATTTGGGGGATGTAGCCGGTTCCTGTTTCTGGGTTTATTTATCCCTGTATGATCCCGTGTTGACAAGTTTTCTTGCTGCAGTGGCCTATACGACATGGTATTGTTGAAGACTGGGACCTCATGGAGAGGTTCATGGAGCAGGTCATTTTTAAATACCTTCGAGCTGAGCCTGAGGATCACTATTTTTTAATGGTGAGTTAATGAGACCTGGCAAGAAAATATTTTTGTAAGAGGAAAACTAAGTAACGTTCCAAGCACAAGTAGCTCTGTTGGAGGATGTTTCTCTGTATGCCTTTTACTTCTTCAGCAATGAGAGTGGGGTGGGAGGAGAAAAGTAATCTTTAAAACTGCATTGTAACTATATTCTGTTAATTTATTGATGCATGCTGCTGCAGGTCAGCTACTGCTTTTTAAAAGCTTCGAACACTTAGTTTAAATTCCATTTGAAATTTTCTATTTTGAGTGCACTGAGAATTTTAAGTTTCATTACCATACCAAGCTAATTAATGAAGAACTCCATTGAGATGCTTTTTCAAAACTCTTTGTTTTTGCAGACAGAGCCTCCACTGAACACACCAGAAAACAGAGAGTATCTTGCAGAAATCATGTTTGAGTCATTTAACATCCCAGGACTTTACATTGCTGTTCAGGTGAACAAAGTGAACGTGTGCTTCTGAAGTGCAGTGTAGCTGCAGAATAGTCATCTGTATGCACATGTCTAATATGTTTGCAACAGTACTTTCTGAGACTGTAAATTAGCACACTCTGCACTCTGTCTGCTTCTAATTATAAACTTTCTGCTGCAGGCAGTGTTGGCCTTAGCTGCCTCCTGGACGTCACGGCAGGTTGGGGAACGTACTTTGACTGGAATTGTCATCGATAGTGGTGATGGAGTGACCCATGTAATCCCTGTGGTATGTAGCAGGATGCAGTTTGAAACTAGTGGTGGTTTGTTTACTATAGATTTAAATGGGAAGTGTCAAATGAAACCTTACGTTTAAATTTTTAGTGTTGTTTAGGATTTTTTTTCCTTGAAAAAGTATGTATTTTATTATGTGAGCTTAATTATGTAATTATTTAGTTTGCAGACTATAGGAAGGTCACAATAAGGAACCGTCAGGCCATCTTTGAAGTCTATTTCTATGTAAAACCTGGTCTACCATAAATGTGATACCTCAGTTCTGTTTAATATCAGTGTTTATCATGGCTTTGGGTCTTCTGCATGCAACCATCCAGAAATGTCCTAACTTCCTGGATGTCCTGCATTTTGATCGTTTACTATAGCTGGTAATGCATGCTTTTTGTATGATTTTAATTTATTTTGTTGTCTCCACGTTTTGTTGTTTTATTGTGTTTTGTTGTTTCTGCTTGTCAGGAAACAACTACAAACTTTTATAAATGCCTGTCCATGTACAAGGTCCGTCTCATCGGTTTAATTATGTGAGGATGTTAAAAATACAGAACTATCTGTGCATAGTGACATTTGTTCTGTTGATGTCATTTTGTGTATTTTTGAAGCACGTAGTGTGCTTGAATGATCAGGTTTCATTGCAGAAATGAAAATTTGATTCCCTTTAACTTCATCTTGCGCTTTGGTATTAACCGTGTATTCTCAGTGTTTTTGTCACATGAGCAGTGCTGTGAACAAACAGCATATACTGTATGAGCATTTACTCTGAAAAGTCTAACAAAAGCAAGGGAAGAAATAATATGGCTCACTTACTGTTTTCAGTAAATGCATCCTAAAAAAATTCAGCAAATAGATTTCTTATTTTTGTTGTCCTTATTGTTAGATACTACTTCGTTTGATTTTTTTTTTTTCCCCTGTCTGAGCAATTTAATAAATTTTATACTTTTTTCTATTGATTTTTCACTCTCAAGCAGGACACAAGTGGTCTATTTATATTGCATTTGCTTTTCAGATGACACCTTAAAGGAACCATCTGATCTGACTAATATGTGCAAGACTTTGGCTATCACTTGTGTATCTATTAGATAATATCTGTTTATATGTGATAATCAAGGTCTTCTAAATAAAAATAATACCCACTTTGCAGTGGGGCACACATTTTTATAGTAATTTTACAGTTTCAAGGTTTTAGTTTTAATGAAAAAGGTATTATAAAAGTGAATGTTAATTATTGCTACACGATAGGTTTTTCCCTTATACATTTTTTTCCTCTCCTCCTACGTAGGCAGAAGGCTATGTAATTGGAAGTTGCATCAAACATATTCCTATTGCAGGTAGAGATATTACTTACTTTATTCAACAGCTTCTAAGGGAAAGGGAGGTAGGAATTCCTCCTGAACAATCTCTGGAGACAGCGAAAGCCATAAAGGTACACCTATCTTTATCTCTTAATAAATACATAAATAAATCTGCGAGCTAATTTTTTGGCTCTTAAAAGTTGCCAGTGGCTCTCTTAAAAATGCAAATGTCGGCAGTGTATTGTAATTACACCAACTTCTGATGGTTTATCCAATCAAATGTGGGGGAAGGAGAAAGAGGAAGAAAATAGTCATGCTAGACTGTTTGGAGTGAGTATGTTCCACGGATTAAATCAGCATTTTAAACTTTAGATTTGTTTAAAACCTGCTTTGTAATTTAATTTAAAAAAAAAAAAAAAGTTAATGTAGGGTGATTGTGTGGGTCTGATCTTGCAGTGAAAGCTTGTCCTTGAACTTCTTTATTGTCACAGACCTACTGTTGGGGATGTTTTCATTTTGAGGGAGACTCATCTAGCTGAGTCAGCCTTATGGAAACAAATGGGCCACATGCCTTGGCTTGTGGGGTTGAGTCTTCAGTAGCCACCGGGGTGAGAAAGTCTCTGGAACAGCCTCATCTGTAACAATGCTCACATAGTTTTCTTTTGTGATAGCATTACACATTAATTCACCGATGTAATGTTTGTTTTGGCTATTTTTAATGCCTGGCATTTCTTTAACAGGAAAAATACTGTTACATTTGCCCTGACATAGTGAAAGAATTTGCCAAGTACGACGGAGATTCTCGAAAGTGGATCAAACAATACACTGGCATCAATGCAATCAACAAAACCAAGTTTGTTATAGATGTGGGTTATGAAAGGTTCCTGGGACCTGAAATTTTCTTCCATCCAGAGGTATGAATGAGAACTAGCTATGTGAAGTTACAGAAATTCCAGTGAGTGAGTGAAGGGAGGGGGAGGGCTGTGCCATCGTTCCCGGTCCGTCATTCCCAGCGCCGTCATTCCCGGTGCCTGTGCGCCATCCCGTGGCAGGGAGGTAGCAGTGAGTCTGACTGCAAGCCAGGTGCAGCCTCAGGTAACATCAGCACAGAAAAACGTGAGCACAGCAGTGAGTTATTTTTCTGATGTCCCACGTAACATTTAAAACATCTTGTTCTGTTTCTTTAAAGGCAATCTCGAGACAAAATTGTTTGAATTTACGGTTTTGATAGAATATTTTCCTCTTCCTTTCAGCATTGGTTTAAAGCAGTCTACCTTTATATGGAGTATTTGATTATTGTCAGTCCCTTTGGGCACTACTCTGCATGACAGCATTGCATTGATAATATTTTAATTATTTGATGCAGACTTCTGATGCTGAGGCAATTTATAAAGCGTGATAAATTTGTCCTTGAGAGAAGTCCATTGAAATATCTATTGTTGTAGTCATAGGTCATGTACATTTCTGGGAAACATTACAATACCTTGTCTATCTGATTTTTGGTAGTTTAGTTTAAGTGAGCTTCAGGATATTGTGGAGAGGAAGGTCAAGTTTCAATACGTGACAGTGTAACAGAGAAGGTCCTCTCTGTTCCTACACACTCCATTGACTTTATTGCAGGCACCCGTAGTCTGTAATACTATTAAAAACTTTTATTAAAAGCCTTATTAGCACTGGTTTCTCTTTGTCTACCCTCTTTCTCTCAGAAGAATATTAAAAACCCTCTTTCAGTCACCTCTTGTCTAAATTCCTGCCGTAATCTCTTGTGGTCAGTTTGTAGCCATCTGATCTTCTGCCAGTATTCAATTATTAAATCTCTGGGCTAAGTAGTTTTTCCTCCCTGCTGTTTATCCATGTGATCTTATAGAGAGGCATTGAATCCCATGTCAGACATCATTTTAAGAGCTCCTTTTTCCATAGTCTCTATAAAGACTGTTGGTAACAGGGTAAAGGACTAATTTCCGTTTTTCTTCATTTCTTGATAGTTTCTTGACTCTGTATTAAAAAAAACTCCAAACCTGAACTGATTTTCTAGACAGGAAAGACACACTATAATACAATGTGTATTGCATCCAAGGAAAATTTCTTCTTGGGCCCATTAAGTCCTCACTTCAAAGGGTATCAGATTAGCTAGGTAAAAGCTGCCTTTGGTAAAGCTGTCTTGTAATCTTTTCCTATTTTCAGTTTAAAGAATTTGTTCTGAAGTTTTTAATGCTTTTGGAGTTAGGCCTCGGGGTTGGTAGTTACCCGGATTATTTCGCTACTTTTTATATTAGGTGTATTACTTTGTTCTCCAGCCATATGGTATTGGCTAGCGGACTGCAATTTCACATGGCAGTTCCCTTGCCCCTGTTCAGCAAGCATGTTATACTCTGCTTTGGATGCCATAACTCTCATTTCTGCTTATTCCTTTAGCCCTGCTGTTCCATCAGTATCTTTATGGAGAGGTCGGGAGCTTTCAGGCTGTAGTTCATTTAGATGAGAACACTCTGTGTGCAGCCACACTGCTGCTTTCTTCTGTTTTAATTTACATGGCTTCATGTTTTAGCTTCTTCCATGATTAATTCGTACTATGGCAATTAGCTTGAATTCTTGGGGATTTTTCCCATCATCCTTATGACTCCTGAGCTCCATGACAACTTCCGTGGCTAATTTGACTCAGTTAAATATATAATTGTTGTGTTTGACTGTTGTTACTCATCCAGTTAAATACCTCATCTTGTTTAGAGTGCAGGTCCCCACGTGGCTTCTACACCTATGGGAAAGTTTTTAAGTTATATAGTTATATATTTAGAATAACATTCTTATGTATTGAGAACTCATTTAATTTCTCAGGGTTTAATCTCTGAAAGGATAAAATCTAGTCTGTGAACTGTTCTTTCTTTTAAAGATCACATTAATTTTAGGTAGAAAGTTGCCACTAGACTAAGAATGTTTTCTAGCATTAGTTACTCTGACTCTCTAGTAATTATAAATGCAGAAATTTACATTAGCACTGTATTGATGTTGGCATTGATGGGAAATTCCACTCAAAACCTTAGACTATTTATGCCTTTTTTAATATTACTGACTTTTTGTTCTTGGAAAATAAAAAAAACCTGACTTTCTGGTGAGGATTTAAATGAAGTATTTTAGTAGGATTGAAAATTTTTTACAGGGAAACATTCCAGTTTGCACACTGATGTTTTTCCTCTTACTTAAAAGGAAAGGCAGGACCACACTGCACAGTTAACAGTATTTTAATATTGCAGGAGAACTCAAACTCCTGTCACAGGCAACAAAATGTCCATAGTGCATAAATTGTAGACAGTGAATTTATGGCTAAGGAAGAGAATCTGAGTTTCTCATCAGAAAAGGGAATTCTCATTTCCCTTGTACAGAAGTGTGTCTGTTATAATGCAGGATAAGTGGCAAGCAAGACTGATTCCCACCCATCCCCTCCTACAAAATCTCTCCACAGTCTCATTTTCTGCCTTTTTGTTTCACCTTTTTTTGGATGAAAAAAATCTAATACCTGTTCTGTTTCATTTTAGTTTGCTAATCCTGATTTCATGGAATCCATTTCGGATGTAGTTGATGAAGTTATACAGAACTGTCCCATTGATGTCCGGCGTCCATTATATAAGGTATTTGTAATTTAATTTAAGATGGATGTAATCTATTTAAAGATTAATTATCAATATGATCACCAGAAGCATACACATAGCTACCACTTCCTCTACTATGAGAAAGGTGAACTTTGAAAGGAAATAAAATTCAGGTTAAACAAAGTGCCAATTCCGAAGGCCAGGTGATACTTGCCGCTTTTTATTTGCGAAAGAAGAGTATCTGTAGTGGCTTGATACATAGGTAAGTATTGCTCCCGAGGAACTGAGGCAGAGGGATGTTATTTGTATCTGACATTTGTAATGTGAATTCTTATGCATAAAGTACTTTGGCTTTTGCCCGTTTTAAGGGTTAGGTCATAATCTCACCCCTCTCACTCCCCTTCTTCCCTTACTTTATTAAGTAGTAGTTTCAAATAAATGATTTCTTTTATAGCCTTGTCTTGTACCTGCCTACTGTCTGCAGTTTTAGCCAGTATTGAATCCAGTGATAAAGTACATGAGACAACAATGAGGCCAGCTAAAACCTGCCCAGGTTGTAGTCTAGAGAGTACTTTCAGTCCCTGAATCTTTGAGAAGTGAAAAGTAAGGTGCTGATGGGCATAGTCCATGGCAGGCTCTGTCTGTATTGGCAGTGCATCCTGTGCTTCCTGTTTTTCTGCTTGTGCAGCAGCAATGCCCTTTTGGAAATAATGGCACAGAGCAACAGGATGGAGAGTTTTGCCTGCTCATATAGAAGGGGGTAGTTTTCTTCACCTGTTAGAATGACCATTAAGTTCCAATGAAGTCATATCCCAGGATAATTTGTAACTACTAAAATTCTGCAGTCTGTTTTACTTGTCTGGTTCACATGCTCTGTAATCTGGAGAGATGTAGCACTTCAGAGCAAATCTGTGGGGCAGGTTAAAATGCAAAGTTAAACTATTTAAGAGGCTTTTATGTGGAGTGAGTTCTGCAGTAGATACCTTCCATGACTTCAAGCTCAGGTATGTTGCAGAAGGTTTTAGGAAACCCTTAGTGTGTGGTTGTGCTGTGTCTGTTTTTACTGGAAAGACCAAAGCTGCCCTAGAGCAGCAGCTTCTTTGCTTGGTAGGGTGAAGTTTAATACGACCTCCAGAAAGTGGTATTTAAAAGTTGAGGTTAAGTTACTCTTGCCTCACCATAATCAGCAGACAAATAACTTTCCCTGGGCTTACCACCGATTGAGAATTTGTTTTTCCATTTTCTGTTTTTCATTTTACTCAATTACAGTAACTCACAGTTAGCTGTTGAATGTAATGATAGATGTGAGTGGTCATTAATGCTAATAGTTGCCAACTTCTTTAAGCAAGGTCACTGCAAAGGGACGAGCATCTCTGTTCTCTTTTGAAAACAGTGAATGGATGCAGAAATAATACACTCATACTTCCTCTTAGCTTCTGGGGTTTCACTTGCCCATAAGTGCTGTGTGGTGGCCAGCCAAGGCCCTGTGCTTTGGAGTTGGGTTTCCATCAAATGCTTTTGGATTCTTCCTCAGTGTTCCTGCAGAAAATACCTAGGAGTACACTTCTTGCAGACTTTATGCAGTATGTAGCCTTTAAATCATTGTTTCACAACCCATCTTTTGATGTCCTGTGGTATTTGTCTTTCTGAGTTTTTATAGCCACTATCCCAGCTTCCCAGTCTCATCAACATCTCTCTTACAAGGCCAGTTATCTTACCTCATGTTGCTGTTTGGACCAGCAGAACCTTCTCAAGAGTGACTTCTTTTGCCAGATCTGTGACAGCATACCCTCAAGGGGAAGGAAGCACCTCGAATTTGTAAATGGAGGAGAACTCCATTGTCTGAAAGGACTGGCAAAGGTCAGAGGGTCTGCAAACAATCAGAAAGTTTTATTAATAAATTACACACTTGGCATGGACATGAGTATTTTAGTCTCTGACCTACTGTATAAGCACACAGCAGTGGGTTTTGGATAAAGGGGTAGGGTGAAAAGGAAAAGAGGAGTTAAAGAGGGACAGTTGAATGAAAGAAAGAAAGAGAGAGAAAAAGAGGTCACCATTCCTGGTTCCAGAGTCGGTCCAGCTGAGGGGATTGTGATTTTGGTTTCAGTGTTGATCCAGCTGAAGGGATATCAGCCCTGGTTTCAGCATTGATCCAGAAAGGGATCTCACTTTGGACCACTGTTTAGAGTATTAGAGAGCGGGCTGTAGTCATAGTAGTTTTCCCTCCTGGCCTCAATTTGAGTCAGTAACTTTGAAGGTTCAGTAACAAAAATATCCTTCCACTTGGGCTGTTATTCAGGCAGGAAAAATAAGTTTCCAAGGCTGTTTGTTAAAAAACAGGTGCTCATTAGATACCTGGGAGCTGACAGTGTTTCTGTTAAGCTCAGGAAGGGCTTAGTCCAAGTGCAGTTTGTCAAGGCTGTGGAGAGCTCATAGAATCATAGAATCATAGAATCAGATGGGTTGGAAAGGACCTCGGAGATCATCAAGTCCAACCCTTGATCCAACCCCACTGTGGTTACTAGACTATGGCATTAAGTGCCACGTCCAACCTCGTCTTGAAAACCTCCAGGGATGGAGAATCCACCACTTCCCTGGGCAGCCCATTCCAATGGCTGATTACTCTCTCTGTAAAGAGATGCTGATGAGCATTTCTGAGGTCATAGTGTGGCCTGGGGTGGCAGGGATGCACCACCACAATCCATCCCTCAACTAAAGTGAACTTCTCTGGGCCTCCACAAGGTCCCATAGCCTGCAGCTGCTCAATACCAAGCACAAACATCCCTTCACACATGATGAAGCCTTTTTTAATAGTATAATGGTTGCCAGCAGTGCACTCTAATTCCCATGATTAAACCATCTTAATGTGACTGCTTGGAAAAAAAACAATTTATATTCTCTAAGACAGAGCTGAGAGTTTTGGATTGCTTGGAATGAGTTGCTCTCTGCCAAAATAGAAGATAGGTAGGCTGTTGGGTTTGAAACCAGGGGACTTGCATTGAAATTTGAAGAAAAAAGGTAGTTCTGGTTTGTTTGTTTGTAGGTTTTTTTTGTTTGTTTGTTTGTTTTTTTGGTTAGCACACTCAAATCTTCAGAAAACAGAATGAAACTTAAAGTGAGTGCTCAAATGAAATTATACAGGAGATAATGTTAGAAATTTTCAAGATTAGTTGCTATTTAAAAAATCTCTTTTCAGCCTGTAAATGCTCTGAAACTTGTCCCAACGTTTGTCAGTTAGGGCATAAATTTTGACACTTAGTGTCAAAAACCAGTCTCCTAGTGAATATAGTTATAACAACTTTAAAGGTGGGCAAAGGGCTTTCAAAAGTTCTAAAAACTTCCTGGTATTCTCATAAAAGCAGGTTTTTTTTTTTTTTTGTTAGTAACAGGTTCAGAAACTGCCATTTTTATTCCACACTCCATCTTCCCTTTTCCTCATCCAGAGTCTCTCCCCAGGCTCTTCCAGAGTTTAGATGAGAACAGTATTAACGGTTCCGAGGTCTGTGCCTTCTCCCAGTACAAAGCATATTAAGTGTGGGGTCACTGGCTGTTCCAGCAGTTGACTTCTTTCAACTTTTCTCTGCTGCGTTTTTGGCACAAATATATAAATGAAAGAACTTAAGATAAATGACATCTGAAACCAGGTAAATTCTGTCAGAAGTGTCTCTGACAGATCCTAGCCAAGCCTGTTAAAATATTCAAGATTCAGATAATGGCAGATGAAGTGGAAACATCCTTGATTTCCAACTTTTAAGCAGACTTCTCTAGCTGAAAATAGTGCATAAGGTGGGGACTGTAGTGTATTGGCAAGTGTGGTGTTTTGTTATAGGTGAAACATCCATATTTTCTGTGGAAACACAGGTGCATGGGGACAGGATTTTAACAATATTGGCTCTTTTCCTTAGAGAAGGTGACGTTTTGACTGGATGTGCAGCTGTTGGGGACAGTAGTGAACTTGAGCTTGTTACTGCAGTTAGGATTTGGACTGTGCTTGTGTCAGCGTTCACTTAGCAAGTTAAACTGTTGGCTGCCAAGCTCGTAACAGCCCGTCCTCAAAGCCTGGAGAGATCTGGGGTGCAGGAGGCTAACGGGGTGGTAAAACATCCCCCTCACATCACTTCTGACCTGAATTGCTGGTAAATAGAAATACTTGGTGTGAAAACAGCTCCAGCTGCGCGGCTTGGTGGGTAGGTGGCACTCTTCAACTGGGTTTGCTCCGGCACGATGACTTAGTGACTCAGAGCAGAGTGAGGCGGCTCTGAGGGTGAGGAAAGGCTGGAGAGACTTCCAGGCCAGGGGATTCTCATCATATTGGCACTGATGGTAGGGCGTGGGAAAGGTATTCCTGCTACTTCGAGTGGAAGCCCCAGCTGATTAACATGTCAGTGAAGCACAGGAGTACTGAGAAGAAGCCCTGTTTATTCCTGTCACAACTTTAAATACATTTCTAACTTTAAACCCTTGCTAGTGGGTTTAACAGTAGCTCAAGACATCTGCAGGATTTTCTGATTCCTTTTGTGTCTGAGGTGTATTTCTGCGGAACAGCACAACCATAAGTCATGCTGAAATATTTTGCTGTTACTTGAACTGTTAAATGAACATTGAAAATCTTGCTTTTAAGGAAAAAGAAGTGGTTTCTTCATCATTAAAAGTAAACATATTTGAAAAATAGTGTTTCTCACAATACATTTACTTCTTGTTGTTTGGTATGTACAATATTTCTCCTTATACTTTCCACAGTATGCTGGCAAACCTGTTTTAACCAAATTAACAAAGGTGTGTAACTTAATTGATTCTCTTGCTAATAATGTGCTTGACTCAACTGTGAACCTTCCAGTTTTAACCCATAATAACTTTTATTAACAGTCGTATGTTCCTCTCATTATGTGTCTCTGGTGGTCTGGTCGTGTCACGTTAACTTTTAATTTAGGCTGTCAATTGTAAGGAAGGGAAACTGGGCTGTGTTGTTTTTATTTACCAAAAAAAAAAAAGCAGTAGATGCTTTTCAGTTTGGTGCTGCAAAGTCTTAAGTGTCCAGCTGAGAGTGTGCTTACACCACAGTACAGTGTGAAGATGCACAAACCAGTTCAACACCTTGTGTTTGGTAGTTCTGAGTTCTGCAGAAGCTAATTTAAGTTTTTAGAAATTTTACGTAAACTTGATTTAGCTAAAGATTTTTGTTACATTAACTGGGTTGCTTTTGTTGGGTAACTTCATATTTCTGCGAGATTACGCTCTCTAGGCATAATACCAGAAATTGTGCAGAGGCGAATTCAGTATCACAGAGTTCAGAAGAGAAGCAAAGGATAATGATGAGAAGGGAGAAATTTCTTGCCAGCCCTCCGAGTTGATCTCATTGATCTTAGAGGTGTTTTTGCACCATTAATGATTCTTTGATTGCTATCCACTCCCTGGGTCTCCTTCCAGAAATAGTCCACTTCCATTATTTACTTCTCGCGATTAACTTTGTCAGGTGTTTGGAAGGTCTTCATCCCTCTCTTCTGAGGAAACACATTGTTTTGAAACAACTTTAGTTTTCAACCAGTTAACTGTAAAAGTAAAAATCATCTGGAGGTTCTTTCCATCAGCAGGTATGATAATTGGTGTTAGCTGAGAAACATGTGGACTGCTTAGAGCTGTTAAGCCAGCCAAAGTACGTTGGAGCACAGTAAGATCAGAAGAAGTCTTCTCTAAAGGAGTCAGCTGGAAACAGATCTTTAACTACTGATTTCCTTAATGTCTTTTTCTGGGAGGCTGGAGAATTCCCTTCCTTCTGTCCTTTGTAAGTGGTGGATGTGGTGCTTGAGGGGAGGGGAGTGTACGTGGATTCTGCTTTCACTGTGAGTGAGGAGTACCAGGCCTCTGACCTCCCAGAAGTCTGAACTGCCAAGTTGAGATAACTTACCAAAACCTGTATGTGAAAAGTCTTTTACTAAAGAGTTATCACATATTTGGTCCACTGTTGACAAGAAGTGCACGGAGCAGGGGAGCTGTGACTGTATAATTAACCGTCCTGTAATGACAGTTGGTGTCACCTAATTACTTATACCCAAAATCCTGCTTGGCCTGGCTTGTCCAGATATGTGATAGTGAGGTGACTCATCTTTTCAACATGTGGACCCTGATGCTCCTGCTTTCCTTGGCCAGTGTATTGTTAAACTGATTTCAGTGCGTAGAAGTACTTGAATAATCATAATCTGAAGAAGGTGTAAGCTTTTAGCCTCTAACTCTGGAATGATAACTAACTGGGTGGAAGGATCATCCCAATGTTATTGCTAACTCTGTAGTTGCATGAGATGGTCTCCGATGTCTTTGAAAAAATATTCTTGGGTGAGTTCTGAAATCTATTTTTAGTGGTAGAGTTGTCCACCTTATGGAGTATGCTTGAAGTTTAATTTGCTTTGAATAGAATTATTGCTTTCACGGTCTTCGCCAACTTCATTATCTCCAGGTAGTATTTTCTGATGGCATCTTTTTAATTGCTATTTCATCACTCAGGTTGGTTGTTGTCTTTTTTTCCCCGTTAGCAATTTTCTTTTCCCATGTGGCGTGCATGACCACTTTGAGGCAGGAGAAGAGATGTTCTTGTGTATGGGGGGAGCAGGGGGAGTCTCCCTCCTAATTTAATTTTAGGGCCAACTGTGATTTCTGGCTCCTGCTTGTGCCCGTGGTTCCCTTCCTCTTTTCTGTCCTCCTCTTTCTGTTTGGAAATGTTTCAGTAATGTTATGGGGACATGTGGTTTTATTTTAAGCACATCCGCCTTGTTATGCATTCTTTTATACTGTGAGGATCTGAAGCTGTGAAGAAATGAGTTTTTCCTACTGTAATGGGTTTTTATGATGTGCAGGGATTTTTTTTCATGAATAAACAAACAGCTTTCTTCTCACTTTACAAGATACAAACAAGATTTTCCTTGTTATCTGTTGCTTAAACTCCAAGCATTTACTTCTGCACTGTGAGTGCTTATAATGTATGTCTGTGACTCTTCAGGTCCTTGTGCAGGCTGAAAACAGTGGGTCAGGGGTTCTTTCATTACATGCACAGTCTTGGTCTGCAGTGTCAAAAACTGTTACTGAGAGATAATCCTTTGACCTGTGTGTGATGAACTCCTAATCTGAATTCCTTGTGGACATGTGTCTAAGGCGTATGAGTGGTTTTAGTAAGTGCTAATTGGCATTTGGGGTTGCAGTTGCAGCACTGTACAGGGGCACACGTGCAGTTTTGTCACACAGAGTTCATTTTTTCTGATTATGAGTTGCATTTTTGCTTGCACCAGTGCTATCTTCTAGGGTTCTGTTTCGAATCCCTCAGCTTTGAAATGACTTCTGCGTTAGTCTGTGATGCTGCAATGTTATCAGAATGGGGGTGGGGTGTTCTAAAACCCCCTGTTTAGAATCCAAGTACGAGTCCAGGCTAAGAGGCTTTCGGTTCTGCTCTGAAAACCAAGTAATACCAGGCAAGCAAGAAGAAAGGTGTCATACGTTTCTCTGTGCTGCAGTCCTCTGTGGAGGTGTGGTGCCTTTTTGAAGAATCATTGACCTTGCTGGTTGCTGTGTTTGGAAGTTTAACTCTTAAAATAAATAAATAAAAAACCCCTGCAACAAAATAGAGTTCTAAGGTGGTATGATGAGGTTTGAGACTTATTTGGTGTTAGAGCTGCTTACTATGAGCATCCCTGGGAAACTTCTTGATGTAGTGTCTTGTTTCTGCTGCTCTGCCCGTGTAGGGTACTAGCTCACTGTTGTGATGGAATCATCTTTTGTAATAACACATTCTACATAAATGTATTTAAAGGAGAAAAAAAGAAAGGGGACCACGAACCTCCTTTGAATTGGGTGAAACTTAAGGTGTTCTGTGTACCTTGTCAGCTCCCTAATGATGTCAGGATCCAAATAGTCACCTCTGCAGTGTTGGCTGTTGGGAAATATGCTTCAGACTGGATTTACAGCAGGTGTCTTTAATTTCTACACAGAATGTGGTTCTCTCAGGAGGATCCACGATGTTCAGGGACTTTGGACGACGACTGCAAAGGGATTTGAAGAGAGTAGTGGATGCGAGATTGCGACTTAGCGAGGAACTCAGTGGTGGTCGGATAAAGGTAAGTAGAGCATTTCAAGTGCAATAATTGCATGAGTAATGAAGGAAGTCAAAGTCAAAATTTGCACCTCACTAGTGAAAATACACTTGTAAAATCAATAGTATATGTTTTTGTGTTGTTAAATGTACCGGTGGCTTTGAAGTGTATGACACGTCTTTAGAGGAGTCTGAAAGTTATTTTGAGCAGCTCTGGTTTCCCTTCTAGGAGATGTGGGATCTTGGCAGTAGGAAGAGGGATTTAACTTTTGTGTCTTTCATCATAGTTATCAGGAAGAGTTTTATGACACGGTCTTCTAGAGAACATGTCAGACTGAGTAATAAGTGTGAGTTAGTTATTTGAAGGGAGGGTTGAAGATGTCTGGGTCTGACCATGTTAAGTTTGTAAGGATCTTCCCAGAAATTGTAAACCAACTAAATATGAACTGTTTTGCTTAGCCCAAACCAGTGGAAGTTCAAGTGATAACACATCACATGCAGCGTTATGCAGTTTGGTTTGGTGGTTCCATGCTGGCTTCAACAGTAAGTCTTTTTATCGAAATTCTTCTTAACTTTTAAATTTTTATGGCATGTTGAATTCTGGGTACATTTGATCTGAGTACTAAGTTTTAAACCTTTTCATTGTGACAACCTAAACTTTGTCACATTCTGGAATCCTTAACCCAAGTTTTATCCCAATAAGATTTGTACAGGGCAAGTGGGAGTTTTACTTGGGTAAGGATGTTGTGATTTGACATAATTCTGAAGCAGTTCTGAAGTTTTATATGATAGTTGCAATATAGTCCCTTTGTTCTTGAAGTCAGCACTAGAGATTAGTTAGGGCTTCAGAAATGCAGTATACAAATCCACGGTCTTCAATGCAAGAGAGAAGCAAATACAGGAAAATGGGAATAATTCCTGTCCCCAAAGAGGAATTTTCCGTTGCTGTGTTTAAATCAGACAAATTTTTCTTAATTAATTGTATTAATATCCTAATGCTTCTCATTTTATTATATTTCAAAAATGTAATGCCATGTCATAAAGCTGCAATTTACAGAAATGTTAAAACATTATTTTTATTTGTTGTTTTTTTTCTGCTTGCTATGTTCTCACGCTTTTGAGCGGATTTGTTTTATATTTTCATAGCCGGAGTTTTTCCAAGTGTGTCACACCAAGAAAGACTATGAAGAGTATGGCCCTAGTATTTGTCGTCATAATCCTGTTTTTGGAGTCATGTCATAATGCTCATCTAATGGAAATAGGGTCTCTGATGTTGTGGTGGTGAAGAAACTCATGCAGTGCAGAGGAAGGCAGCAGACACTGTAAATACTGAAGCAAGATGAGGTTAACTCCTGGAAGCATTTGGATCACCATCGTGCACTAAAGCACAACTTACAACCCCAACTCATTTCAGTACGAGCCATTTCTCTGCTGACTACTCAGAGCCTTCCCTTCTTTCTTCCTAAATGTGAGGTAATTGAAAATAGGTAAGTTTTGGTTTAGGAGGTTGTGCAAATACTACTGAAACTGAATCTAGAAGAATAAGGCAGTGCTTTACTGCTTGTGGAAAGATTTAAACCTTTCCCACTTGTACCCTAAGTTTGCAATCAAATCTTTAGCAATGGAGCACTAAATACCACATTGCCTTTAGGGGAGTTGGAATGGTACCTACCCAAATGGAATAGATTGCAGGATTGGGGCAGTACTTTGTAAATGTAGGTTTTCATATAATTTTGTATTTTATGATATTGTTAGGGTGACTTGATGACTAGTTCTAAGCACGAACAGCTATCAATGTCATGGAGTGATGTTATGCATTTCCAGGTGTGAGGCATGTATTGGAGTTGTGCTGGTATTTTTTTTGGGGAGTGGGGAAAAAAAACCATGTATGATAGAAATGGACCTGTTCATGTTTGGATGACTCAAAGTGGTTTGCAGTATTGTATGAAGTTTATTATAACCACTGTTACTTTATTTTGAATTTTCTGAAACTGTTTTATAGGAGATGATGTTTTGTTTTGATGTTGGTGAGTGGTGGATGACACACGGGCCTTGCACCAGTGAAATAAAAGCTGTTAACATGTTTATGACTGTTTGTGGTAGTCCTGATTTATGTACTCCCCCACTTCATCTCACGAGGTCAGCTTTGGATTTATATGTCAGAGTATGTGGAATCACAGTAACACTGAATTTGAAGGAACCTCTGGAGATTTCTGGTCCAGACTCTTGCTCAGTGCAGGGCTCACTTGAAAGTCACCTCAGGGCCAGTCAAGTGTCTGTGGATGGAGATTCCTGAACATCTGGGCAATCTGTTCCAGGGCTTAACTACCCTGTTGTGGATGCATGTTCTTGTGTTGACGGCCACAGTGTTAAATCTAAGAGTAGGAAATCCTACCTATTCTGTCTGTGCTGATATTTATCTGATCTTTATCAGCAGAGGCTTTGGACTGTTTGTGTAGTCAAATAAGAATTTTATAAAACAAATCTACTTGGTTTTAGCTGGCATGGAGGGATTGAGACCAAGCAATTAACTGTTCAGCATGAATTAGAAATTAAACAAAATGGGACTCCGTGACTCAAACCTGCTTTCGAATGCTTTTGAACTTAAAGCTCGGCTCTCAGGGGTAAAACACTGAAGCACTCTTTGCTCAATCTCTCACTAACAAATAAATGGGTAATCTAATACAATGTGTACTGTTTCAGTTTGTCCCATCCAGTGTTATCTCAGCTTGTTTTGTCTTTAAATCTGCTTTTTAAGTTTGTCACTGCACTGCTGGCTACTTAGGATTTTGGCCTGTACAGGAGAATCCAGAGCCATGAGCACAACATGGCTGGAGTCAGGCATCAGGGGGAGATTCACATGATTGGTACACTAAGGAAGTGTGGGCTGAAGCACTGGAATGCTCATATGGTGCTACAAAATAGGGAATGCTGGAGATGTGGCAGTTATATGTGGCCTGAAAGGTTATATCCAGGCATTGAGATATCTTTAAGTTAAAAGGAGTTGGTACTTTTTGCTAAAAAGCTCTGACACAAGGCATGGGGAAAAAAAACTTCTTTCAAAAAGTGAGCAAGACTTGCTTTGAAAACGAAATGAGGAAGTGAGATGTGTTCATGTTCACTCTTCATGAAAGAGCATTGATAGTAAGAATACTAACACAGGATGCTTGAATGATCTGAAGCTGAGTTTTCCTGTTCTTCAGCTTTTTGGAAGGCTGACCTGCCTCCCACACTGCAGACTATGTGAGGTTAGAATAGTCTACAATGCAGTGGTCTGTTAGATGGGCTCACTGTGCTTGGTGAAACAGCGAGTTTATGAATCGAACAATGAGCTTGGACCTAAACTGGTCGTGAGCATTGCTGCTGCTTTCTTAATGCATCTTGCAGAATTGGTTCCTCTGGTTCTTTTTTTTTTTCCGTTTGTTTGTTTGTTTTTTTTTTTTTGTTTTTTTTTTTTTTTTTTGGGGGGGGGGGGTTTTTTTTTTTTTTTTTTGGGGGGGGGGGGTTTTTTTTTTTTTTTTTTGGGGGGGGGGGGTTTTTTTTTTTTTTTTTTGGGGGGGGGGGGTTTTTTTTTTTTTTTTTTGGGGGGGGGGGGTTTTTTTTTTTTTTTTTTGGGGGGGGGGGGTTTTTTTTTTTTTTTTTTGGGGGGGGGGGGTTTTTTTTTTTTTTTTTTGTTTTGTTATTTTGTTAATTGGCTTGTAGAATGCCTTGAAAGTCTGTTGAAAAGCACTTGAAAGATGTAGATAAATGGCCTGGCTTGAGTGGTGGCACTGCATGGAGGCAGAGCCGCAGGTAAGCTAACTCTAGCAAGTAGTTCAGTCTGATCTGCATGGCTATAATTGGGGCTTCTGACTTTGTTGAGAGTTTATATCATGTGCCCATTAGAAAAAGGGTTTACCTGTCCTCATCAACCAGTTAGCAGATGATGTGTTTTCCCCTTGATTTACTTTGACTTGATTTGAGTCAATGCTCTAGAAGTAGAAGGTGTTTCCTGCTACCAATCTTCTGAGCCTTTTCCTTTTTTTCAGTAGTATTTAAAAACACTTGAGGCTTTCATGAACCTGTAGAGCATTGTGCATATGTTCAGTGTGGTACTTCCAATTAACTGCAATTAGTGATGTCTTGACGTGAACTGGAGTACTGATCTTTCGTAAATAATTCATTCTTTATGAACACTGGGTTCTCCCTCATCTGGAAAAATTACTCTTGTGTCAGACAAGTGTTGGAGATGGAACAAGCGAAAACCTTATTAAAAACCACCAGGGATACTGAGCAAGAGATATGCAGCCTCCAGCTTAATTGGAAAGTGTGTTGCATAATATTAAGAAATGGTGTGGTGCCTTCAGATAGTTACAGAGAATGAAAGCTCAGGCAAAAGTGTGATAAAGGAATAGCCAGTTACCTTACTTTCATGCACTGGTCTTTACCAAGAGCATTTTTGCAAAAGGTAGTGAAAAACACAAAGAAGGTAGTGATGGGGAGTGTCTGTATAATTTTTCAACTTCTTAGGTTTCTTTTCTGCAAGTTAAACATACATGATGGAAGAAAGAGGCCGAAAGGTATGTATTCACATCTTGCTTTTGTGGCCACTTTTGTTCTTGCTGTTTCACATGTGATGATTCCCCTGTGAACACTCTGGGCCTGATGCAAAGTCAGTGGAAAAGGCTTCACTTTGGCATTATTGATCCTGTGGTATTCCATATTCTTTTCCATTTATTCCTGCCACTTGCTGTGTCAGTCTTGGCCATGTCTGCATCATTTCAGGCAGGTCACTTCATTTCTGTGTGCTTTTTCCTGACCTTTTCCTAGGGACTGCCTGATAAACAATACTTTAGTGCCCAGTGTGTCTGCTCTGACATAAGTGACAAAGCATTAGGTGCAGATGTCTGACATGGTCACTTTGGCTTCAAAGAGAGTAGCAGAAGTATATTCTGAGGGCAAGTCATCTTGTTCTGGCGCATGCATCTGAAACAAGTTGGTGGACTCATCCTTTGGCAGTGCCTTCTCCATTCAGTTGACCATAAAATTCTGTAATGTTGTATCTAATTCTTAAAGGCTCAAAGTTAAAGGGGGAACAAAAAAAAAATCCCACCCTCTTTTTAGTCCCTGGGCTCTGTGGGTGGAAGCAGTGTGGCTGAGGGAGCAGACTCGCTGGGGAGAAGGGCTGCTGCACTACACTCATGCAAAATGCAGAAGGATGCTGCCCTGCTGCTTTAGCTTCCAAATGACTTGAGGATTTTTACCTTAATGCTGTTTAAATGAGCAACCTCTGTCATCCTGCTTGTGCGTTGACAGCTTTATCCTCACTGTGCCAACTTGTTATGCATTAGTTACACTTTCTGCCTGTTTTTATGAATGACTAACTCCTGTAAAGTGCAGCTTTCTCACGTGCCAGGTAAGGGTGAGCTGGCGCAGCTGTTTTGATGTGCCTGGGGACACATGGAGTGTCCGACAGCTGCTGTGCTGTGATCTCAGAGCTCAGCACAGAGCTCCGGGGAGGCAGCAGCTTTCTCAGCTCTACCAGCGCTTGTTGCATCGTTCAAGATGATTTTGTCCACTCCAAGCAGTGCAGTTGAAGTGGCATTCCTGTCTTGCAGCACTCTCCTGCAGGGCGGAAGAAAGGCTCCAGAGAAACCTGAGAACCTGTCTGCTGCCCTCAGCTGTTGTTGAATTAGAGGTCAAGCTAAATCAGGACATTGGGATTATTTTTCAACTTTCTCTCTGATGCAGTTGAGAAGAAGAGGGAGCACTTTGTAAGTCTCTTAGGGGTTTAGATGAGACTTTCATTTTTTACCAGTACTTTACAATAAAAGCCTATGTCATACTGGGGAGAGGCATGGGGCTCGTAAATACCTGTAAATAAACAAACTCCCTGTCACTTCTCCTGCCTCTCTACTGCTATTTCCCTTTAAGTCCTCTTGAGTTCAGCTCAAGAACATAACTTTATTAGTAATTGTTTTTTACTTATGCCTAGTTAGAAGGTTGGTGCTGCTTTGCTTCCGATCCCAGGAACCTGTTGCATCTGCCCAATTCCACAGACTATTCTAAAATTAAAGACTTTACATTCCTCAACAAACCTGGTATCTCATGTTATAAATGAATATATGGAATGTCATGAAGGAATTTTACCCTAATTTTCAATTTATCTTCTACTTTAATTAGAACAAGGAAGTGACAGTAAGGGAAGGTATTTAACCTTTCATCTGCATGGGAAACTGAGTGGATGTGGAAAAGTCAGGATTTGAAAAGATTTGAAAAGTCAGGAAATAGAAAGTATTTATGAGAGTGATTGCCAGCATGTAGGTTCGGTTTCTGATGCCTTTGCAATCATGTACATCTCTTAAAAAAGCGGTGCCCTGTTATGTCTCTTGCACATCAGTAAATAAAGGAGCACTGTGATTTATCTGGGAGGCTGCCTTCCTCTGGAGCAATTTTTGAGCAGTTTGCTGTGCTATTGTTTTTTCAGCACCCTGTGGGGTAATGATGAGAGTTGCAGCCACTTTTACAAAGGTACAACTGTTCACTGCCTTTTACAGGTGGTATTTTTAATATAAACCTGTGAAATGTATTTTTAATGTAAACCTGAGAAATGTATTTTTAATGTAAACCTGTGTTGCTTGTAATTGTGTTGCTACTGGTCATCTGTAGTAGGGTGCAGGAGGCAGATGTTTTGGGTCAGTTCCAATAAGAATTAGTTAAAACACAGTAGAAGATGTGTTGCTGAGGTGGGGGGCACCTCCCTGGCCCACAGAGTAGCACAGAGTTGACAGCTGGGTGATAAGGGCCCAACATCTGGACTTAAGGTGACTGAGCAGGGACAGAGCCAGCCACTAGAAAATACTAGGCATGACTGAGTTCTCCTTTCTCTGGAGCATCAGTGTGTCAGGGACACTTTTATCTAGAAACAGGATTCATTTGAGGGGTGGTCGTGGTGGTGTTGTTACCCTCCTTCAGAGTTCTCTAACTTGACAGGACTCAGCTTTTTTAACGTGGCAGGTGATGCCTCCCTCTTAGGTATTAATGCTGTGGTAGGAACAACTGCTGAGGAAGCTTCTCATCAGGTTGATGTGGTCTCTCCTACTTCTGAAGTCTCTTGCAGTAGGAGAGGATGTGAGAGACTGGATCTAGCATCCAGGAGAGGAGTGGGCAAGTGTAGTTTCCACATTTGAACTGTTTATGCATTTGTAGTAGTAATCATTGGCTAAAAATACAAGTAACTCTTGGATCAGAGAAGAGATTATTGAACACTGCATTACCTGCCTGGCAATAGTAGCTGGGCTCTAAATTGTTTTGCTTTTTAAGCTTTTTCTTTCTGGTCCCATATGCTGAATGTGCTCTTAGGCTGTAGTTAAGCAAACTCTTTCAGTTTCCTTGGCTCTTATTTTCCAGGGTAGAAACAGCACGTTTACAATGTTAGTGTGGAAAATATAAATAAAATGTGTTTATGGTCTGTTGTGATTTCACGACATTTTGGACTGGGTCAGCATCTACTGCAGTGTAAGTCCTCATAACTCCTTTCCAGAGAATTGATAGAAATTTATTTTTGCCCTTTGCTTGGTTGCCACATAAGTGGCAATTTATGACAGATTTACTGTGACGGTGGTGAGGCCCTGGCACAGGTTGCCCAGAGACGTTGTGGATGCTCCATCCCTGGGACTGTTCAAGGCCAGGTTGGATGTGGCTCTGAGCAACCTGGTCTAGTGGAAGGTGTCCCTGCCCATGGCAGGGGGGTGGAATGAGATGATCTTTAAGGTCCCTTCCAAACAGGGCCATTCTGTGATTCATTCAGTAGTTTTGACTTGTCCATCCAGTCAGCTACCCTTGAAGACCAACTATTTCTGCAAAAAATATGCAGAGTGAGAGCAGAAATCCTGGTGTTTCCAGGTTGTGTATTCTGATGTTGCTTCTTGTTTAACAGCCTTCATCACTGGCTCTGCTCTCGCTTTTGCTGTGGCTCTCTCGCACAACATTTTAGCATGTTTGCTCATCTAGTCGTGTGGTATGTCTATAACGCATTAGATTATATTGGCAATTAAAGGATTACAGCTAGGATATAATTATGGCCCTGTGGAATAAACTTTTCAAATTATTCTGCTGCAGTCTATAATTACACTGTGTGTGCCCTGATGCCAAGGATTAATAGGGGGATTACAAACTGTTTTCCTGTAACATTGCAGTTCACGGATATGCTGTTTACTATTCACTGGCTTTGAGGAGCTAGTGACCTCTCATGGGAGATGCTATTAAAGAATACTGTCCAGTGGAATGTTTTTGTGTTATCCTAAGCTTCTTTCCTTCCCTCACCTTGGGTTTGTCATGCAGTGACTAGTCAGGGTAGCTCACATTTTGAGTAGAGAGCCTTGAAATTGAAGCATTAAGGAAATGAAAGCAGACAAGCTTCAGTAGACAGCCCTGCACTGTTAAACTGGCTCCTCTTGTGCGCTCTTCTTCACACCTCACCAAGGCGCTCTGGTTTCTCCATTGCCATGGAATGGTATCGGAGCTTTCATGATATATTGTTACATATTACACAAGTAGTAGGATTTAACCTTTTATTTCTGTATATCAAGAAATGATTTACTCCCAAGAACCTCTGCAATCAGTGCTTCTCTGAAGAACTGCAGTTTTTTAGTTGCAATGAAGATAAACCAATAGTGATGCTATTTGAAATGGATGAGAATGTAACTAAGCATTGTCTTAGAAGTAGCAGAACAGTGTTGAACTGTTGGTTTGGAAGCTTGGGCTTCTTTCTACCAAGTCACAACATGTAGACTGAATGCCATTTAACTTCCTGTGAACTTGGATGCCTCTTTTGAATGGTGGTGTCAAGCCCTGTATTAACTTTGGAATGCAACAGCTTGTTTCCCGTGTCAGTTGTGAGTGGTTATAGCAATGCTTACAAACTAAACGTGCTCAAAGCCCTTCTCTGGCCTTGAGACCCACTTGCATGAAACAGCCTGTTCTTACTAAACTCTCCTGACCGTGCCAATAAAGTGACCATGTTTGGGCAGCTTTGTGGGCTGGTCTCTGCACTGTGCTAATTCCTGAGCTGTGCTCTGCCATTAGTTGGCTCAGTGACAGTTGGCTGTGGCCAAAATGATGCTGTGGATCATGATTACAATTTAACAGTGTAGTTGATGGCACTCCGGCACCTGGGAATGCTCCTTGGCACCATTTAATTTACCAGCGCAAATTCAACCTGTGTATTTTCAGTAGCAGAATGATGCTAAGTATTTCAAACAGGATATTCTATTTTCTTAAGACACCAGATCTTTGTCATGCTGTTTTTTACATGAATCTGATTTATGTTCTAGGAGAAATACTTTTACTGTAGTTGCCAAAGAAACGTGAACCTCGGACTGTCAGATAACAATGATGAATAAAGACTTACCAGTTGATTTCAAAAAAATACAATAATTTTTAAGACAATGTTACAGTTCTTAAAATCAGAGTAAGATTTAAATGTTGTACGTATGTAACAGTACAGGTCAGCTTTATCATCTTGCCTTCTTGTGGCTTTTGTAGTTTTTCATGGTTTAACAGGTTTTTTTTCCCCTTAGTATTTTCATTTCACTGCTTTGTATGAATTGCCATCAGTGTAACCTCAGTAAAGCTCTCATTACAGATACATATCTATCATCTAATTTCTCTTTGAGAATCCTTCCTCCTGATGGGGACATGTGAGGAGGAAGAACCATCTTGCTTGACTTTTACATGGCTTTACAGAACCATCAATCGAACAATTTGTTCTGGAGTATTGCCACAAATAAGGCCTGGCAGCTGGAGCCAGCCTGCTTTGTGCATTGCATGAACATTAAAGCTCTTCTGTCTTCAAGCAGAAACTGCTTTGAAATTGCAGTAAAAGTTCTTCTTTTTCCTTTTGTGTCTGTGTGGTATTTTCGCTGTTCTTGTTCTGTTTCACCACCCTGCCCCAGTTTTCTTGTGTCGTAGACCTAAGAAGCTTGCATGGATGTTTTCATTAAGTGATTAAATTAGCAAATGAGATTGGCTGTGACAAAAATGGCACTCCTCAGCAGATAGGGGAAGACTTTTTGGGGAACTCTGCTAGAAATAGTTTCTTTGCACAGTCATTTTTCAGAACAAGGAATGCAATTCTTGGTATTTGGCAAGATGCAGTCTTTTGAACCTATGTGTTCTCAAATGGCTCCAAATCAATGAAGTAGTAAAGCAGAATTAAATAATGCTGCTAGATGCAGTTGCCATTGTGGTTTGCAAAGCAGCAGAACAGTACTGAAAAATAAATTGTTAATAGCAGCTGATGACAAGTTTAGTGGTGTCATTCTTTTCAATGCCAGGCATTGCTTTCTTTTTCAGAGATTAGACTACGCTCATAATAAAAGCAAAAGAAAGCAAATCTCTCACAAAATACCAATTTAAATCTGTCCAGTGAGTTAGAGACGCTGGGTCAGGAGTATTCCAGAGTCTTAATAACTGAAGGTAACGCTGAAATTAATTCCCCTTTCCTCTCCTGGGGCTAAATGTAGCTGGGCAACAGCTCAGTACTATCATCAGTTAGACTGCACAGATATAAATATCTGAAACATTACACTAAGTAAACTGCTGCAAAGCCAACTCAGTTCTTTCCCCAGGGAAGGTCTGCTTGTTCCAGTCATGATTTGTGCCACAGGCTTTTGTGGCAGGACTGCAAAAATCTTATAAAAATTGTATTAAAGATCAGCCACCCGTAAACATATTAGGCTTCCAGCTGTGAGCAGATTTGTCCCAGAAGCCCAATGAGTTTTGTGTGAGGTTCCTAATTTTCTTAAAATCTTCCTTAATGGTGTCTGTTATTACAGTAAAGCTATTTCTTGCTCCTGGGTGTGCACAAAGCAACAAGCAACATGTGATTAAATGCATGTTGGGGTCCTAGCTGTAGCACTTAGAGATTCCTGAGTCATTGTGCCTTCAGAAGCAAAGAGACAACTCCACTCCAGAGAACGCACTTTAATTGTTCAAATAGGTACATTGAACTTTTATAAATTAAATAAAATAATAAATTATGTGGAAGAGGACCTGCTTCTTGGCAGCTACTTTTTGTCTGCTCCAGCCACCACCAGAAGCCACCAAGCAGATCAGCAGCACGGTGGGACCGTTCTGGTACCTTCTGACCACGTCCAGAGGGTTGGTGCTCACAGGTTGCCTTCTTCAGGGTTGCGTTTTGCCTTCTGCTGCCTTCAGAGGAGTAGTTCTGTATCACAGGGGTTGGAAAGGACCTCTGAGATCAAATTCCATCCACCGCAGTTACTAGACTATGGCACTAAGTGCCACATCCAGTCTCTCTGTAGCTCCTAGAGGTAACTATCCCTTATCCATTGAGCCAGACACCCTAAATTAAGCATTAATGCCATTTTTTTTTTATGAATATAAGAAAAGAAAAGGGCTGGCTAGAGTGGAAAAAAATAGTATTGTAAATGGCTTGGTTACAGAATTTTATTGTCAGGCAAAGTGTAATAAGTCACTCATGAGCTGGGGAATGAACATAACAGGCAAGGGCATAAGTATGGACATAAAAACTGCCTTTCTTTAAATGAGGAAAGTTTAAAATAAATAATCTGTTTCCTGCATTCACCCCGTTCTAGTCTCAGCTGAATTTCCCGATAACATATCCAAGCAGCATCTGCTAAGAAGATGGTTTCTGGATTGGCACAACTGGGGGTTGAATCAGGATCAGTTATATCAGGAAAAGGCACAGTCCTTAAACAGAACGTTGTTGGCTTTGACTGTCCCAAAGTGGTATCAGTTTAGTGAACAAGACTTGAGGAGGATTCATGGTGAGCTGCTTGGCATTTTCTCAACCAGTTAAGGTTAGTCCAGAAAACCAGTTTTGATTAAGCACTTTTTCGTGACAGGAGTCTTTTTTTTTTTTTTTTTTTTTTTGGNTTTTTTTTTTTTGGTGGGGAAAATAAAGTATTTCAGTCCCCAAACTGAAATTGTTCTTTCCAAATGATGCTAACGTAGATATTATAAATCATATGATGGTTAAGCTGCACTTTTGCTGGGATTTGCTCTGGTTGGGGTTTCCCTTTCCTTTTGGACTACAAGCGTTTCCAGGATTTCTCAGTATTGTTTTCCATCTTTTTTTTTTTTTTTTTAAGACGTTTTCTTTTAATTTGAGAAATCTTCTCCAAAATTTGGTCAAAGTTTGGTTTTGAGAGCAAAACTCCACTAAGCCCAATATTTTGACCAGTATTTTGTACTGCCAGAGATGGACTCAGCCTGTTACCAGACCTTCGCAGCAATAATTAGCAACAGATACTAATTTTCTTCAATGCAGATGATCTCTGATACCAGAATGGGAATGGTGAGTGCTGACTAGGAGGGCAGACATGGCAGCCTGGCACAACTGCACAACACAAGTCTTTTGCTCCAGATCTGTTTTTTGGTCTTGTTGACCATGCTGCCAGGTTTTCCAGCTCCATGAAGGGCAGCAGGGTGGAGCTGGATGTGAGCCAATCCACCTGGAAGGGGGATATTATAAAAAATTTGTTACTTTACAATTGTTCCTTCTCCCGAAGGTGTTGGCTCTCAAATGAGGAAAACAGTCCTCATGTTCAATAATCTCAATTCCATAGTGGATATTCAGGTAACTCTGTTGTGTGCTGAGAAAATGGGGTTATAATCCTGAGATGATGTCCAGCTTTTTAGGACAGAATTAAATTTTCCACTCTATGATTCTGGGATACCTCATCAGTTTTGGCTCCCTTTGTAATCCAAGAAGAGAATGTGCCCCTGAGTACAGTTCACACAAGTCTGGAATAGGTCAGAGGAACGACTCTGGGGCACTGCCTCTTTTTTTCCATGCAGTTAGATCAAGATATGCAGCTGAACCTGGATGAGAAGAGTTTTCTTCCCCGAAACTCAAATCTGTGTCACAAGCTTGGGCTCACATTTTCTGGTGGTATATGCAGTCTCTGACAAGGACAGACATTTGCTAACCTTTCTTCAGAAACATCAGGCTTTTGTTGAGTCTTGAGAGGATCAAGTTAGGACTGGAACCTCTGAAAGGCTGAGAAAAGCTGTTTACTCCTAGAAGCAGGGAAAGAGCCTGCATTTTCCTAATAAAATTTCTGGTAATGTTTTCATGTTGCCCTGAATTTGAGTCGATTCAGACATCCATTTGCCAATTACCAGCTGATAGTACCACTAAATTGAGTGTAACTGTCACGATCAGGTAAACTGTGAGCGTTTATTCTTTCCATGCATCCTTTCTTCATTATTCAGTTGTGCTTTGTGATGCTGTATTTTAGCTGTCTGATGTAATTGGTGTGAGTCTGAATATTACATCTTTTCAAAGGCGCTGGGGTTGATGTGCAGTGTCAGAGCTGAGGAGGTTCATTTCACATTGCTGCTGTTTGTGACAGTACTGCTTATGTTTATAGATCTTCTTTTGACATTTTTGAAATAATTTTTCTCCTGGACTGTAGCTATTCTTGGGTCCATCCATGTTTGTGTTTCATAATTCTGCTTTTAATGTTATTTTGGTTCTTATCTTCACTGAGCTATCAGCATCCCTTTCTTCTAACAAACTACTGCAATGACTTGCTATATTGTGATTTATCAAGTGCTAGGGACATCAAACAAGGCGTTTATTATAGCTTTGTAGTTCAATAATAGGGAGTTCAGATTCCAGGATTCAGTCTTCTTATCTTAAAGGCAGCTGTTAGTCCATCAGCGACTGTAATTCCTGTTTCTGGGTCTGTTTTTGTTGCCACTGAAAGCAAAGAGCAAACTCCTAAATTAGCTTTAGGAATTCATTCTGTGTCATTTGTGATTGCTTTAACCTATTCCAAACAAAGCACTAGAGCTTCTAAGAAAGCCACGGTATGGCTTTGCTGCTGGCAGGCTTTTAAACAGCTGGCCTGTTTGTCTTGACACCTCTGGTTACCTGTGGTATTGATGACAAGTATTGACAGGGTTTTGAATGACAGTACCCAGCTCGATGGCCCTCGTGTTCTTCCATAAAGGTGATGTGGTGCTGAAGGTCTTGATAAAAGCTGTGTTTGTGGATCCTGTGGTGTTGCCTAAGTCCCTGTGCCATCTGTTCGCTGTTGGTGTAGCACGAGCAGAAGTAAAGAACAACTTGGAAGTCCCAAGAATTCCCTTCAGAAAAATTTAAAACTTATAACTGACTAGTGCCAAATTCATTGGCCAAGAGTTCAAAAATGAAGCACCACTGTGGTCAGCTTAGCAGTTGCTGTTCAGGACAGCTTGATCGTGTTTTCATTGGTGCTATAAAATCAAATGCAGTGCTTCCATTCCCTGCTTTCAGCTGCTCTGTGATGGTTGTTATTATCCAGTGGCCATCTATCATTCAGGCTATTCAGCTGCGTGGTGTCCAGCTATTTGCACTGTAAATTGCTGCCGAGTGTCCTGTTGTTTCAGCCAGAATCTTTGATTCTCCTAAGGTCCTTACCTGTCTGATCCCCTCGCGTTCTGTAGTGAGCGACAGCAATTGCCATTGCCATTAGACTGCTGCTGCCTCTGAATTTTGAGGTGCATCCCGAGTTCCTCATCACAGAGACAGGACTGCACTGGTGAAGGTAAGTTAGCCCATTTAGAATAGCTCTGAAGAAACAGAAGCCGTGTGCTGTTACCTCAGTTATTTGTGCCATTATACCTTCTCTTCAAGTCACCTCGTGAATTGTATGACTATAAAGAGCAGGCTTGTAAGAGAGGACAGCATGTTCTGTGTCACAGGAATGGCACCTTCCACTTACATGTGGAGGGGTTTTTTGGTGGGTTTGTTTTTTTTTTTGCAAGTCAAAAACTGTACTAGGTGACTAAATATTTTGATGGGCTTTTCACAGATGGAGGAACAAAGGCAGAGGACAGTAAATGACTTGCTGTCAAAGGGTTGTTGTTGGTGGTGAAGTATCAAAGATTCCTCTCCATTCCCACACTGGAGCATTTTCCCTGCTTACACACGGGGCTCTTAATATTCTCTTGCTCTGGGCTGCCATTGTACGAGCACGTTACTCTGAGGACAGGCTTCTAATTAAATTGTTTACAGATGGGTGATTTGCTGGACTACCCACACCGTGTCTTGATAAAACTGGCTTTCCTGAGCATGTAGTGTGTTACAGTAAAAGAGGTCTTTCAGCTGCACTGATTGGGAGTGCTGAGCACATCACAGGGCTTTTAGGGTCTTTGCAGGAAAATTTTCCCTGTGATTGCACCGGGGAAACTGCAGCAACTCAATCTGTGCTCGCTCATCCTGAGTCACTGACAGAAGCAGCACAAGCAGCTCAAATGCTGGTCCTTGTGGTCTATATTGATGCTTTTCAGGACAACACCACCTGCTAATCTGGAAACCCATCTCGTGGATTTCCTGTGTCCTCTAATGGTGTCTTTTCAAAGTGCACAATGGCTGTGGGGTGTCAGTGGTTGTAGCAAACCAATATTTCGTGGGTCAATGTTCCTGAATAATGTTCATTTATTTGTTTATTTGTTGGCAGCTCTAGAGCAGTTTGTGAGACACCAGCCCACACCCAGGGGTAAATGTCTCTTATCTCCTTGGCTGGGAAGGGTTTTGACTGTAGATGTTCTGGCAGCAAGGTCTGGGATGTTTGGGAAGGAGTCACCTATGGAAAGCATGCACTGGGGGGAAGGTGGCAGCCAGGATCAAACAACAGTTGTTTTTTCCAACCTAGAAATAGAACAGCAACAACAGTGGATGCAAACAGGATCTCCTGTCACTCACTGGTTCTGGGCAAGGTGTTTCAATTTATCCTCTTGCTTGGGAGCACAGTGCAATTCTGTTAGTCAAGCTGTTATAATGCATCAGGCATAACTATAAGAGGGAGTCAAAAATAGTATTAATTCACTCAAATGGCTGCATTAGTCTGGATTGTGCTGACTTTTGAACACGGAGGGTTGTGGGGCACAGAGGGATGGGGAGGAGGGTTGTGCTGATACTTGGTATAAAGCCTGTGGGCACCTGGTGCTGCTTTCTCTGCATGCCTTTGCTCCACAGGTGCTTGGGTCCAGTTCTGGAGGTTCTTGGAGATTGCAAGGTTTATCATAGCAGTACATTGTGTCCTGCAGTACTTCTACTGTCCTAAGCAAGGACCTGAAAGTTGCTGTGCATATTCATAGTGTGGGAGAAGATACACTGATTTATCCCATGTGGTCCATAGGGAAAGTGTTTTTATTGCTCTGTAATTTTCCCCAGGGAAGTTGCTAAAAGTTCCAATGCTTTTTAAGCGCTGATTTACTTGTTGTGCTTAACTTGGATAAGATGGCCAACACAGTTTGTTTTCTTAGTTCTGATGAAAAAGGTTTTTGTGAAAAATTTCCCAACTGCCAACTACCATCATGAACAGTCTTCATTAGACTGTTGGCCTCTGCTTTCCAGGTGATTTTAAATCCTTAGTGTAGTGTTGAGATCCTTACATTACACTTGATAATTTAAAAAATTCCAAGCTTTTGGCCAGTTCATTTCGTGAAGTTTTAGCCAATGTAAACCTTTTACTCCTTAGATAACATTTGTATAAACAAACTGGATTGCACACTCTGGCTAGCCTACAAGGTGCAGAGTCATAGATACTGGGCAGCAATTTCCTTCATTACTCTGATTTTTGGGTAAGTAAAATGCTTCTGGTATATTACCATCCATTTTTTTTTCCAGGTCATTTTTATTTAATGTATCATAGTGCTTAATTCTGCTACAGCTCTCCCTGAGCTGAATTAGGAATCCCTCTATGCTGTAACAATTTATTTTGAAAGGATATGTTAGTAATAGTTCTCAGAATGGTGAAGTGTCCAGGTATTAACAGGGATGCTTTTTCAAGGATTTTGGAGATGGTAAAAAAGCTGTCATGCATCTCAGTGCACTTTGCTTGAGATTTAACTGGGGCACTTGATGGAAGTGTGGAGGTAGCCCAAGGGCCTGGACTTGGTTTGCTTCCTTAATTTCAGAAGTGAGTGGGAATCAGCAGAGCAGAGCTTTCAGGCAATTTCAGAGCTTTCGATAACTGGGAATCTGATGGACAGATGTTGCCATTTTTATGTCCCCTTTATACAGTCAAAATGTGTCTCTCATCAGTCTTAGCAGGATCCCCAGCTCTCAGTAATGATTCCCCCTGTCACTGTCCAGTGCTCACTGTCCCATTGGAGATCAAATACAGAATATAATGTTCAACAGTGATTTAAAGTGGGTCTGGGAAGGCTGCTTGATCCTCATTTTCTAATTTTTTCATCTGCAGAAGAGCACAGTTTAGGAGAGGTGGTGGGGTAGGAGGATTCAATATCCAAGGGGATCAATATCCAGGTTGTGTGGGAAAGAGTGTTTTCAATTCTTCTCTGCTGCCTGTGTAGACTCCTGAACCTGATAGGTGTGAGTAGCAGCTTCTGGTCAGTGCAATCAGGAAGAGCTAGAATACAACCCAGTGTTTGATGTATAGCTACACTTTACATCCCATTTAGGTCGCATATACAGTAACACTCTAGGCATAGAGTGCATAGACAGGCTACAGGTCACGTAGCCCACTGCACCTTTTCCCAGCCACAGGAATGCCTGCATAGCTGTTTCCTTTTATGATTAACATTTATGTCTTTGGTTAAAACAAGTCCGGTAAGAAAACCCTTCAGTAAATGGTTAGAGGTAGCTGGGTGGGGTGGTGTGCTTTTTTTTTGCAGAAAATTGCATTTAGAAATATTCAGAATTCCGAAGCCAACACAGGGAACGTTGCAGTGAGTGGCACCAAACAAGCAGGGAAGAATAGCTCAATATAGCTGTAGAACAGCAGGTTTTAGTTCTGCCTGTGTGTACCAGCCAACAGCTCTTACTTACACCTGCCCTGGAGTCTGTCAGTCTGTGCCACAGACAGAGCACACTGTCCGCTGTGTTGAACAGCCTCTCTGTTGTTGTGTGCATATATTCATCCTGTGCTACTTGTCAGCACACAAACCACACTCATCTAACACCTTGTTAGCATCCAGATGCCCAGGCTGAGGGACCTTCTGTCCCAAGAAAGGTCTCCATTATAGTCAGAATCGTGCTGCCCCTTCTAAGAATCCCTCTGTCTTTCAATAAAACCAGTTAACTTTGGGAAAGCTGCTGAGTGGCAGGAGTTTTCCGTTTGCTTTGCTGGGCTGTGCAGGGGAAAGAGTGGCAGGAAGGAAAAAGTCACAGTGAGTCTGAGTTCGTAAGCTAGGATAGCTTGTAATTTCTTGCTTTTTTTAGGTTTGACTTTCTCATAGTTTGGTACTCAGGAAGGACATGTGACCATACAATCATAGAAAAGTTTGGGTTGGAAGGGACCTTTAAAGGTCGTTTAGCCAAAACCCTGTGCAGTGAGCAGGGACATCTTCAACTACACCAGCTTGCTCAGAACCCTGTCCAACCTGACCTTGAATGTTTCCAGGGATGGAGCATCCACCACCTCTCTGGGCAACCTGTGGCAGTGCCTCCCCACTGTTGTAAAATATTTCTTCCTTAAATCTAGTCTGCATCTACCCTCTTGTAGTTCAAAACCATTACCCCTTGTCCTATCACAACAGGCCCTGCTAAAAAGTTTGCCCCCATCTTTTTTATAAACCCCTTTAAGGTACTGGAAGGTGCTAGAAGGTTTCCCTGGAGCCTTCTCTTCTCCAGGCTGAGCAACCCCAAACCTCTCTTCATAGCAGAGGTGCTTCAGTTCTCTGATCATCTTTGTGACTCTCCTCTGGACTCATTCCAACAGGTCCATGCCCTTACTATGTTGGAGGCACCCAGAGCTGGAGGCAGCACTGCAGGTGGAGTCTCACCAGTGTGGAGTAGAGGGGCAGAATCCCCTCCCTCAACCTGCTGCCCACGCTTCTTTCGATGCAGCCCAGGATGATGCTGAATGGTAATTTAAACTTGCAACTTCTTATGGTGGAATAATGAAGAAACTTTAGGTTTTGATCTGGCTGAGGACAAGCAGGAAAGTGAATGTGAGCTACAGCCTGGAAGGGGTGACATTGCACAGCATCCTACCCCGTCCTTCAGCTGTCCCCTCTGCCCTTCACAGCCTCCAGTTTGGATTCGATGCAGTAACAGGAGGCTGTGTTGGGTAACCAGATCCAGCCAAAATTTCCAGAGGACCCTGTGAGTAAAGCGGAGATATTTGTGAAAGCCTTCCTGTGTATTTAAATGCCTTTCAACAGTTTTAAAAACATTTTTGCTGGTTTTGACCTGCTTCTTTTCTCCTCTACCCAGAAGCACCCTGGCCTCCTAGGTGATGATAGTAACAGGTTTAATTGCATAATAGACAAAAACTGTGGCCATCACTACAACACAGTAATTTACCCACTCACCAGCTTCTTGTTGGTAGCATCTCTGTGACTCTCTGAATTAAAATAAACCAGCAGCCAGCACTAGTTTGTTGGTTATGGAAAGGGAATTAAGGTACTAATTGGAAATGGAGTGCATAAATTGGCATGAGTAGGAAATGCCTGAGGAAGCTGACAATCCATCTCTACAATGTTGCTCCTCAGAAATTCTAATTAGAGATAGCAATTGGGTTCTTTGAATTTTTTTCCATGTGCACTCCAAGCAACATGAAACCAATTAACTTCCTTATTGCATCCATACATTACTGTGTGTACAGAACATAGTGATAGATGACATTTCTTTTTGAATTCTTGCCTTTTGGCATTTAACAGAAAATCAGATAGTTGCAGTTTATTGGACTATTAGATGTCATAGAGGAATGCAGGTTTTTATCTTTTTTTTCTACCAGAAAGGAAATCCTAGACCTCTCTACTTCTAGAAACTTTTTGTCCAGTGCTTGTGATTTCTCAGCAATTTTGTAAAACCTGATAAGGATGCACATTAATTAAGTTTAGATGAAGGAAACTTCTTTGCAGTTAATCTCTGAGTCTGACTGCTATTCTGTACATAAAGCTTTCCTTGGCTGGGAGTAGCTGCTGCCCACGCATTTTGTTTGGAGGCAAGGAGACATGCAGGCTTGAGTGTCCATTGAGTGCACTGTGCACATTCACACAGAGGAGGAGCTGTTAACTAAAAGTAAGTGTCTCCATCCAGCTTGGGGTGATTAATAAATTTAGCTTTTCTTTTTCTGGCTTTCTTCTCGTTAGGCAGGACTTATTTCTCAGGGAAAGTTGTATAAAGCTAAAAATGAAGGTTTTATGGTGATTCTAATTATGTTTCCCTAATGAAGAGAAATACTGAACTGAGGCAGGAATAGATCTGTCTTAAGATATTGTTTTATTCTAAGCCTTACTTCCATTTATTTCCTTTATCAGTCCTTCTTTCAAGGCTCATAAATCAAGAACAACTGTGATGGCTTCTGTGAAACAGTATCTGTTTGGGGACACTCAGCAAAGAGTGAAAACTGGCAGAGACAGAAGTACCTGACACTCTCTAGGTGTAGATTTACAGTGTTACAGACCCCCAAACACCCCCCATCCTGGCCTCACATGATACCTGTTCTCCATGATGCAGAAGGAGGGAAGAGACTGTCTGCTCCCATTGTTGGACCCTTCCCAGTTGTTATCACAGCTCTGTCCAGCTCTGATTGATGTCCAGACCTAGCTCTCTGTTCAGACATCATCCCCAGACAGATGCAGCTGACTGAGAAACCAGTTTCTCTATTGCTCAATAAAGCAGTGCAGGGCAGCTGTACTTTATTTTCCTCATAAACTGTTCTGAGCTCCTTGGCAGTGGATTAAAGCACAACATGAACCCTCACTCAGCATGTGCAGCAGCGTGGTCCAACCTTTGCAAGTGCTAGATTTGGGGAGTTGTGACCCCATCCCCATGATCTGTCTTTCTCCAGGGATGTAGCCTTCTTTGCCTGCAGGAAAATGAAGTGTTTTCATCTTCTCTCTCACCTCCCCTGTCCCTCCAGCAGCTCTGTGGTGCTGCCTACCTGAGGACAGGGAGAGGGAAGTGGGAAGAGTGGGATTGCTGCTTCTACCTAACACACAGTGTCACTGCTGGGCATGTGGGTGTTGAAGAAGCAGAGACAGTAACTCAGGCCCGTGTTGGGTCCATGCTGGCTCAGGGAGGAGTCTTGGGGCAGTGAAGCTGATAATGTAAGACCTGTGCCCCATCTCTGCAGGGGCCAAGGGAGCAGGTTGGGCAGTAGGTTGGCTCATGGGCCAGGAATCAACCCTGAATTTATCTGCATTCAGAGGAATTTTGAGTATGTGGAACCAAGCGTTTTGGGAATGCATAATGATGTTAATGAGCACGGCTGCAAGGGAGCAGAGGCACTGCCCTCATTAGATTCCCAGGAGTCCCTTTTCCTGGAGGAGTACTTGTCCCTTTCTGCTGGCCATTAATTGTATCACAATTCATCAGTTTCCCATCTGCTGGTTAATGGGGGGGTGCTGAATCTCAACACTTGCTTTCCAAAGATGGAAACCATCTTTGCCTAGTGCTGCCAGGTGCATGTGAAGAGGTCCCGCCTCGCCTCCCTGAAATGGGCGCGTTTCAGAGGAAATCCAGCAATTTCTGCTCATCAGTCTCCTCCTGGCAAACGTGCAGAACAAACATCAGCTGTCTGAGACGGACAGGAAAATATTGAGAGCTGTCATTTTTTTTCTTTTTGGTAAGATGCCGAGAGAGTTACAAGAAGTGGCAAAAACTCTTTTAAGCCAGGTTGGATATAAAATTAAGGAAACAACCTCTAAAGTGACACCTGAGCAAGCTGAACTTAATGTCTTACCTCTTCCTATTTATTGCTGTTCCTGAAGCTGTGGAGTGATGAGAAGTGGATTTTCATGCTGCATATACTATGTACTGCAATACTTTTCTGCAAAGTCCAACTTGTGTTTTATGCAGTGTTGCTCTGTGGTGCAAGAAATACTTCTGTGGTACTGAACACTGTTTGATGAGCTAGAGGGAGCTCTTAGACAAAGATATGTGCTATTTCAGCCTTGCTCTTTCTCTTCATTAAACAGTAATTTTACTATCCCCAACCTGTCATGACTGTTGTTTTCCAAACTTATTTTATATCGATGTTTAAAGATTTGGAATAGGTTTTCTGTCTAAGAAATTGGGTTTTGTTGATTTTGTTTGCCTGTGTGCTCTTCAGAAAAAGTTTGGGCACGCTGATAGGGGAATTCTTCAGCTTCCCTCACAATGAGTTCCTGCTACAGTGGAAAGGCAAATATGTATTAAAAAAAAAAAATCTTGTTTTTATTTCTGAAGTCGGCAGAGCTGTATGTAAGGAGTATTCTACAAGGAGAAACACATTTGCTCATGGAATGCTCCCATGCTCACATGCTTCCTCCTTAACAGCTGACCCAGAGCTCTTTGCTGTCTGTGGGATGACACTCTTTGACTTCAGTAGTTTGACCCCAATTATTTCCTGCTGCAGCTGTGGAAAAATCCTGTGTCTGTTTTCTGAAAGTGTTTGTGAAGACTCTGTAGGTTTTCTCTTACCATAGCTTCTCCCTCCTCTCACATTTGGGTTTGGTAAAAAGGTTTTGGTGCTTTCTGAGTCTTGAATTAGCACTTTTCCATGTTCAGATTATCTATCAAACCCCACTGCAGCTCACAAGCCCAGCAATGCTGCTGTTCCCAGTTTACAGGAGTCACACTGTGAGCCAACAGTGTGCATGGGAACACTCAGGATTTCTGTGGCAAAGCCACTGAGCCCCCAAACCTTCCTGTTTTCCTGCCTTTACCATGTGGCTTGGATTATAGGGTTTGCAGACTTTTAGATGTTTGCACATGTGTCAGGACTGCTCCTTGTGACCCTTTTCCATGCTGGTCAGGAATTTTGCTGGTTTGTTTCTGAATATCAGTATCCTCCATGAAATCCAATGTGCCAAAGACAAAACAAACTCCCTGACTGCCCCATACCTCAGTTTGTTGAGCTGGAGCAATAGTGAAATGTCTCAGCTGTGTGTGGTGGATTCATATCTGCACATCTTTCACAGCAAGCTTGTACCTTGATCCAAGAATGTAATGTCTTACGACTGGACTATTGGCATTTGTAATTCAAGGCTGCAGGTTACGTTTTTGTGTGTGGGGATAATGGGTATCAATTCTGAAAGATTCCTGCACAAAAGCAGCACTAAAATCAAGTGGAGCATGGAGTCCTTTTCAGTGCCAATGAAATCAATGGCTCTTTCAGCTCCAGCTGCCACACATGATGTCCCAGCCAGATCTGTCTGTGCAGGAAGCTGATGATGCTGGGAAGACTTTCATAGGCAGAAGTTTAGGTTAAGTACCTGATTTTGCAGAGGATCAGGAAGAACTGCCTTTGTAACTTCACCATTACCACGAGCCTTCTTAGGGAACAGTCTGACAAAACATCATTTCTATGTTCCCTTTTCAAAAATAAATGCAGTTGGGGTGAGAAATATAGAAAGAAAAAAAAAGAGATGAAATAGTAGTAATAACAATAATAATAAAGAAATAAAATACTTTGGAGCCCCTGAAAACTGCCTCATTTTTCCATTTCAAAATGCGTCAAATAAACTCCATTCACCACTACTCTCTGGGTCTGGCCTTCCATCCAGTTTTTCACCCAGTGAACAGTACCTCCACCCACACCATGGGAAGCCAGTTTCTCCAGGGGAATGCTGTGGGAGACAGTATCAAAAGCTGTAGTAAAGTCCAGGTAGACACAGCCACAGCCTTACCCTCATCCACCTTGTCATAGAAGGAGATCAGGCTTGTCAAGCAGGACCTGCCTTTTACAATCCCATGCTGGCTGGGCCTGATCCCTTTGTTGTCCTGTATGTGTTGCATGATGGCACTCAGGATGATCTGCTCCATGATCTTCCCTGGCGCTGCGTTCAGGCTGACGGGGCTGAAATTCCCTGGATCCTCCTTCTGGATCTTCTTGTAGGTGAGTGTGACATTTGCTGATTTCCAGTCAGCCTGAACCTCCCTGGTTATCCAGGAGTGCTGATAAATGATGGAAATTGTCTCAGTGAACACTTCCACCAGCTCCCTCTGTATCCTTGGGTGGATCCCATCCAGCCCCATGGAGCTGTGTGTGTCTTAGTGGTGTACCAGGTTGCCGAGCTTTTCCCCTTGGGTTATGGGGGCTTTATTCTGCTCCCTGTCTCTCTCTTCAGGGGAGATCCAGCTTGAAGTGGGGGATGCTGAACCTCAGCTGTGGAAGTCAGAATCACAGTCTGAAATATTTTTTCTGAACAACCTGGTGAGGCAAGGTGTGGTTTGCCCTTTCCTGTCCCACAGGTCACTGTAGCAGGACCTGCTTTTGAGATGCTCTTTAGGAACATCAATCAGTCACTTTGGTCTGTAGGGGAGCACAGATGAAAATGAATTTTTCTTCCTTATCAACGGCCAAAGATGCTTCAGTTGGCAGCTGTTGCTGAAGTCACTTCCAATCTCATCTTGCAGAAATATGCTGCCAGTTAACATGCACTGCCTTGCTTCTCTTCCCATTACAGATGCAGCTGCCAGGAGCTGGGACTGGTCCCAGTGGGTAAACTGGCCACTGACTCTGCAAGGTAATGTATGTATAGGCCAAGAAAGAGAGAATGAAGAGATGGAGGAATGTTTTTTTCATATGGATCTCATCCCAGACTGGGGATCCTGGACCTGGCAGGGATTTTCTCTTTTGTGTGTTGCTGTCGAGTCAGTTTTGCCTGTAAGTGCCTGCCCAGGGACTGCCCCTCAGTGTGTGTTCGTGCAGGGCTCTGCATTTCTGCAGCACAAGAAAGGATGGCAGCAGTCTGGAGGCTGCTCAGGTTATGTGAGTGGCAGTATCCACATGAAAGTCTTCCACAGGAGGGAGAGGCTGTGACAATATTCCTCGGATCTTCGTCTGAGGATGAAGATTTACAGGGGCCAGGCTATGAAAGCTGCAGTCCACCTGGATCAGCACCACGTGCTGAAGCATATTCCCACATCCCCTGATAAGGACAGAGCTGTGTAGCTGTATGTTCCTCCTGCTTATATCATGATGCATCTGGCCCTATGGAAAGGTCAGGAAGATTCCTAGTATTGCTATCATTGTTTTCAGGCTGGTGGAGCATTGAAACTGCTCCCCAGACCCACATTTAATCTTTTTTAAATTCCCAGGTCTGGGATATCTGCCATTAAACAGTCCCTAGCTGAATAGTTCCTACCAGGTTAATGTGTTCAGGTCAGGACAGGAATCTTCTGAATTGTTTATCTGTGCTGTAAATAGATTATTATACATATATGTGATGTAAATAACTAATTTTGGGGGAAACTTTTAAATGCAGTTGTTGAGAGATAAAAGCCAAGTGGTGAGAGCTGGAAGTCTGGAAGCTGCCCCGGAGGTTTGACTTCACTGGTTCAGTGGAAAACAGTGACAATTACATAGGGATCATTTGATATCTGATTTAGATTCCAAAGATTTTGTGGCAACAGTGCATCTGCAAGAAAAGCATCTGTAAGCTCTCATAGCTGATGAAGTTGAAGGCAAAATAGTAACTGGAGATGTCTGCTTTACACTGGGTGAAATCATTCTTTAAACTCTTGTTGAGTGATGGTTAACTGTGTTGGGATCTTAGACACCTGGATTCCAGGTGTAGAGCTATAGGTAGTCACTTACCTGTAGGTTTGTTCTCTGGAGCTGAATTCCACTGTAAATTAATAAAAAATATAATCTGAAGAGATTGAGAACAACACAGTTGCTCAGCCTAAATATGAAAAGACTGAAAAGGAGTAGTGCTACTCTTCAAATACACAGAAGATTGCTACCGAGAATAACTTTTTGTTCAAATTCCTGGAGGATAAGATGAGAAATGGTGGATTTTGGTTGCAACAAGGAGGATTTAAAATTAACATCACAAAAAACTTGGTAATGAAACACTGCCTAGATTTACTGAGAAGGATGTAGAGCTGTCAACGTTTGAGGTGTTTGTCGACAAATACCTGTTGCAGGAGGCTGGTTTAGATTCCTTCCAGTTCAGTGACTGAAAGGTAAGGTCCCTTTAGTATTGTAATAAAATTGAAAGACAATGTATAAAACACTACGCAAATCATGGCTTCATTTACAGAAATAATTCCTGCCCTGGAATTGAGGATGTCACCAGAGTGGAATAGTCCCCAAGTGCAGGTTACTGACTGTGCTTACATTTTCCTAAGGAGTCACTGGGGTGACAGCAAGAAGAAATAAATCTTTCTGGAGCAATTCAAAGGCAGTTTGGTTTTCAAAGGCTTTATCTACTTGTAAAACAAGTGGTATGAGCATTTATGTAAGTGTTTTCCCTCTTAAAGGAATCCCATCCACCATTTTGAACCTCTCAAAAGCAAAATTAACTTTCTGCACATCATGAAGAAGCAGCTTCTGGAGCTGCAATAGTCCTGTAGCAAAGCCTGTGTGATCTGGCACCATTTGTGCTCTGTATTAAGGCTGAAAAACTGCAATATGCACATAAGAAATGCTTGGATACTGGATTTTCCGGGCTGAAAAAAAAAAGAGAGAAATGAAATCTTCAAAGGCATTTGACATGAAGTAGTTTAAGCCTTGTGAACTGCTGAAACAGCATGTTTGGGTAGGGCTATCTACTGTAGCTATTATAAATATCAAGCACTGTATTACTGTGGCTGTGTTATCTCTGACAAGATTAAGTGCATTCCTGTCAGAGAGAATTTTCCGATAAAGATTTCATTGCCTCTTCCCCACGTAAAAAATGATAAGTGACCCTGATATTTCACTGCTCCACTTTATCAATAAAAATTGTTCTGGTTGGATTATTTCTGTTTGTCTCCTAATGAAGTGACATTTTGTGATGTGTCAGTCAATCCTGGACCTGAGAAAGATGTATGAACTCAAATCCACATCCTGGAAGTAGTAGTTATGTACCACACACTGAAATATGCTGTGCTGGGCTTCTAATCTGCTTTACTCATAAAAGCATAAATCACCCATTAAAAATAATTACTGAGGTGAGGGAATAGATTATTTGATGAACCAGATTGCTCACTGTGAATCATTGCATCACTTGCTAAAACAGACATATGATGGCATGGAGTTGGAGACATCAGAACTGATTTAGGGAGTGACACCAGCAGTGTTAAATCAAAGTTACTGCTTATAGAGCAGAATATATGGTTGGCTGGGTAGACATGCTGAGGACCACATGGGGTCCCATGAATATTAAATATTCCATGCTGCATGTGAAAAGTGCAACAGAATGGTCCAAAATATGCCCAGGAACCTGAACTGATGACAGCGACTATTGCCATTGTGACCTTTCCCTCACTCACTCATCCCAACACATCCATTTCCAGGGAAATCTCAGCAGTGCTCAGGTGAACCCTCCACACTCAGCTGGGCCCAGTATAACAGAGGCAGTTGGAATTGCCAGAGTGGCACAGGTGAGCTTACTCAGAATGAAAGTTATCCTTTGGCATTTGTGTAGATTGGAGAAGCTCGTCATTGGTGGCTGAGACTACTTTCCCGGACTTTTTGGGAAGTGTGTGTTCCATTTTAAGAATATTTTTGTCCATAGCTTTGGGGATGCCAGGAAGAATCAGTGGCCAAAGAAATAGTAGAACAGAATACCTGACTTGGAGTGTTAGGGAACTGCTGCAGGTGGTATCTGGTGGAGATTGTAACTATTTCGACTTACACTGTGAACAGACCAAGGGATGTGAAAGTCCCCAAGCATGAGAGGATGAAGGGGAAGAGCATTTATAGAAGAGCATTTAAGAAAGGCTGAGGCTGGTAGGATTGTATCTGATTTAGAGTGTGAAATTTGCTGTCTAAACGGAGGCAAAGAGCAAAACGAAGAGCCAACAAAATGGAACAAGGAGCTGTGGCTACACAACTGATGCCATGGCATGGATGAACGATTGATTCCCGCCATCCAAACCACGAGCCATTGGTTCTCCTTACACCCCTGGCTGTTCTGAGTAGCAAGACCTGAGACCACGGAAGCCGATGTGAGTGTGCAGCAGCAAATGCCACTGGTTCTAAAGGATCTGCATCTGTTTTCATAGGTGACGTAGTTTTCATTGCCCATTATGATGTCAAGTGTGTTAAATTTATGAGGCAGTGTGTTTATTTTAATGTGCAGCGTCTGCATCTCACCAGCCACATATACTTCAATCTTTAATGTAGCCATCTCGTTGGATTATATCAGTTGTGCGTATTTACTCACAGCCTCTCTGAATGGAGAATTGAACAGTATCTCATGGCATTTTACTAATTAAATAGATTGTGTGTTTTGCTGGCAGTGTGTTGTGAACATTAACTTCTGAAAGCTTTTTCATTTGTCATTGTCTCATTCCTTGGCATTATGATTACTGCAATTTTATATGTGATAAGACTGTACAGCAAGTTAGACTGTACGTCAGAAATTCCTGCCGGCAGCAATCTGCTCCGCGAGATAGAAGTGTAATGGGATTCATAATGTTCACTCACACTCTCTCTTCATCAGCATTTCCTCCCTCCTCTTGACTGGGGGCTTTATTTGTGTCTCTCCCTGTTCCATTTGGACTGGGGGGGGAAGGGGGGGCAGTGCTCTTTTTTGATTTTCTGCTTTAACCTTGACTGTAAGACACTTTCTTATCAGGAGGCTGTTAGGTGGGGTTTCACAAAGGCCGGGGTGCTGGAGGAGCACATGGCTGTGAAGAGGATATGTGCTCTCACAAGTGCTATCAAAACCCCTGCTTCTTAGGGCGTGGAAGAAGCTGCTCCATCCCTAAACCTCCAGCTCAGTGGCTCTACCCTGGCAGGGTGTGAGGCACAAAACTCCATAGCTGAGCACTTGCTTGCTCCTGGCACTGAGTGAGGTTTGTGTAGCAGTTTATAAATCCCTGTGTTGCATTTAGGTTTGGTGCTGGTCTCGTGGCACAGTGGTGTTTGTACCTGTTGGGCCCATTTTGTATTGTAAGAAAGCCCTGGCCAGCAGTCTGAATGGTTGTTTGTATCCCCTAATTTAGGATGCCTACATTATAAAAATTTGCCTCAACTGTATTCCACTACTTAATGGAAAAATGGTTTATCTTTGGAAAAAGCGGTGTGTTGTAGTCCTGATCTCAGAAAATGCTGGTGGGCTGGAGTTGTCCTAAATTTAGGGATAGTTAAACCCTAAGATCATGATGGCTGTGTGTGAGCCAGGTGCCTGACCTCCCATTTTAATCCACGAGGAATCTGTTGATGGAGCCAGCAGATTGTAGAGAGTTTTTTAGCTCTACATAAATGTAGGATGAGACATATTCATCTAGAATACTTTCTAGATTCCACTAACTGCACTTAGGTCTCTGTGAGACATAATGGGAACTCACAGGTAGATGTCTCCATGTAGACCCTGGCAGGATGTAGTGCCCAGAGGAGACAGTGCTGGATGACAAAGCTACTGTCCCAGCTGCTGACTGCAAGTGTGATGGCTGTCCCAAGGGATGGCAGGGGCCTTGAAAATTGCCTTTTCCAAACACCTCGTATTTTCTCCTCTGAAAGAGAGCCCTCCTAGAAATGCTGTTGAGGTGAACTGGAACCTGGACATGCTTCTTTCTTCCTTGCTGATGCTTCCAAAGGTCACAGCTGCCTCCTACCTGAGCAGTGAAGTGCTATTTCTGCAGGATTATTGTACCTTGATGCCTCTTCTCAGCTGTGCCTCCAGGAGCCATCAGTCTCCTCCAATCTGATGAAGTACCTCGATCTTCCTCCCTCTCCTGGAGGCCTCATCTCTTGAGGACATACCTGTTCATGTGTGTATGGGTTTTGGAGTCCCTCTAAACATGCTGATCTTCAACACTTTTTAATGCTTTTTAGGCTCTTCTATTTCTTTTGGGTAGGGAGCTGCTCTTGTAAGTTATATTTTTTGAATTGATCTCTTGCTCGGGCAAAATAAGATCAATCAAATCATATGGCTAATAAAATTGATAAAGAACCAATAAAAGCCCAGTGACACGCCATCTGGCATGCTGAAGATGAATGAGAAAACCAAGCTACTGCTCAAATCTTAACCTTCCCCATCACATTAGAAGCTCATTCGCACTTCATAATAGTCCAACATTTCATTTCAGCCACTGAGATTAATGCCAAAGAATACATAATCAGACAATAATTCTCTGTATCTTTCTATCCAGATGCATCAAGTGGAGCCATCAAAATAAACAGATCAACCATTTATCCACTCCCCTCCCTATATTCCATAGCACTGTCACAGCAGCAACTGAAACAGAACCTCTGCAGGAAGAGAGGACCCTGCTGTTAAAAAAAAGGCAGCTGGAGAGAGCATCTTTTCTAAAGCATCACAATTATTTAGGAGGAGACCCCCTGTTTAAGTCCACAAAGTTTCAACTTGCAACTCATGGGGCCTCATGCGGTGGAGCCATCGAGGGGCTTTTGAAGTTTCCACCTGACCCTGCCGAGAAGGATGTTACCAGAGACCCTAAAGCTGAGTCTCAGATGGAGAGCTGAGGTGATAGCAATGCAGTCAGTGGAGTTGTATCTTACCAAGGGCTGATTTTGGCTTTCAAATGTCAGAAAGAAACTGAAAAGCCAAATAAGTGTTACTGGAGGTCAGAGCACTGGACAGCCACATCTATAATGTTGAGTGACCTTTTAGAAACTGAGCATACCCTTAATATGGATTGTGATCCTGATGCACGCTGAAAATACGGGATATTGTAACAAATACTGACAAATTTTCAGTGTAACCACACCAGACAGGGCTGGAGAGTTGACTGCATAGTTGAAGTACAGATTCCTGAAGGCTCCTCCGCTATGGCTGTCCCAGTACTGACCATTCCTCTAGTAACATAGGATATCACGTTGTACACATCTGCTGGAGTACTGTGAGCTGTTCACAGTCCCAGTGCCAGGTTTGAGTCATCTGTCACTGCAAGTCCTAATCAGAGTGCTGCTCTGCTCGTGATGTGTTGGTGCAATAAATCTGCCCAGAGACACTGGTGAAGATTGCAAACCCACACACCAGGAAAATGCACGTGCCCCGTGTGTTTATGGATGTGTGTAGAGGGATGTATGGGCACACGCACAGAGCTGTGTACTGTTGCTCTCTTGGCTTTAGATTAAAATTGTATTGATGTTTACAGCATCAATAAGCATCCCAAAAGAGGGATGTGTCTCTTGAAGTACCTGTGGACCAAAGCAGTCCTGGTGGAGCTGCTCTGAGGGATGGCATGAGTTGGGACCAATGACTCCAGGGAGAGGATTACAGCAGTTGTGCTCAATGATATTAAATGACCATTAAACCATTTATTAAGCCACCCAATAAATGGCATACTGAACCACCTGAGCCAAGCAAAAATGTCTTAAAAAGCTGACTTACCAGGGGAACTCAGTGAGTAGTACCTAGGGTGTAACTCAATGCAGTGCATTTATTAATGATCCAAAGGAAAAGATTGGCTCACTGTTGGCAAGGTTTGTGGTTTGGAGCAGTAGCTGGCAGAGGTGATAAATGAGAGAAGGGCAGTTTTACAGTGTTCTGTAAGGTGGAATGATTTAAATAACGAGGGCTTTTAATGCACCCAAATGCCAGCATATGCCTCTGGAAAGTGGGGTTGTGCGTGGTGCTGACAGGATATCGGGCTGCCTCCTGGAAGGCATCAGCCTGGGGAGAGGATGGGAGGTCATGGTCAATAAACAGTGTACAATGGTTGCCCAATAAAATTGTGTGGCTCAGACAGCTAATGGAAGCCTCAGATGTAAAACCAAGGGAAAATGGAACAAAAGAAAAGAAGGAGATATTACTGGTGTTTGCTGCTGCAGTGTCTCCAATAGTCAGAAATTATCTTGGGGTCTGAATAAAGGTGCAATGCTGTCATTACTACTAGATTAACCACTTATATTTTTTGAAAAATTACCTGAATTTAAGCAAAAAGCTTAATTCCAAGAGGAAGGTTATTCAGAAATAAATATATGTCTTACTCACAGACTTTAAGCACCTATTTAGGAAAAAAATTACTGAAGGCAGAGGGCTGGAGAAAAGAGCAGGCAAAGACATAGTGAGATCACATGCCAGAACTTCAAGGTGGACATATTTAGGATAAAAACACAAAATAACTTTTACAGCCCTGGTAATACTGCATCTAATGATTTTGTGGATTTTGCATCACTGCTGGATTTCTCTTGGTAAGCTTTACTGGGTTCAAGCAGAAATTATGCAGGAATTACCAGGTGAAATGTTATGCCCTGTGTTACGGTGCTGTCGTACTCACTGATCCTAATGTTCCCTCCTGGCATTACAAATCTATGAACCTAAGAAACACATGACTGAAGGGCAAGCCTGGTGCAGCTGCTGCATTCTTAAGTGGAAAAAGCTATCTGGGTCATATCCTGGGGAGAGATTCTGTGCTGTGCTGGGGAGATGGGCAGAGGTGAGAACTGACCTTTGGCTTGTTCACAGCGACAGGAATTGCAAATACATGTTCTTTGCAAAAATACAGCTTGCTTCTGCAAGGAGCCTTGCTTCTGAAAAGGTCTGGTGTAGACAGTGTCAGACTCACTCTGCACTAGGCTTGGAGAGGGCTAACTGGGGGGAAACACGTTTTTGCGGGGGAGCTCACTTAGGGGCTGTGGTGGAGGAAGGCTGTTTGGGTGGCCTCAGAGTAAGTCAGTATGTTTCTCCCCTATTCCAGCAACAATTCAGGCCAATATTACCCATATTTAGCACTGTGCCATCCCCTGCTGTCATTGCTCCCCATAATGCATCACAGAGTACCATTTACCTTGGTGGCTACAAGGGTACATTGCCACTGAACTGGCTCATGTGCAGTTTGGTGCCCACCAGGACCCCCAGGGCCTCTTCTGCCAACCTGCATTCCAGTCAGTCAGCCCCCAGCATATACTGGTGTGTGGGAGTTTCCTCTCCAGCAGCAGAACTTCACACTTGCCTTTGTTGAGCTGCATGAGGTTCCTGTTGGCCCATTTCTCCCGTCTATCGAGGTCCCTCTGGATGGCAGTACACCCCTCTTGTACGTCAGCCACTCCTCCAAGTTCTGCATTGCCTGCAAACTTGCTTACCAGGAGCTTTAGGAGCCTCAGAAGACAAGCTGCTGCTGGACATTCTGGAATGTGAAGCTTCTATGAAGACTTTCACCAGTGCAGGGAAGGCATCTTGCCCAGGCAGCCTGGTATCCCCAGGGCTGTGAGCTGAATGCCACATCTGGGACATGTCTACAAAGCAGGTTTGTGTGACAGCAGCCTCCTTCGTACAATGGAAGTAGCAATCAGTGGGTCAGGGACACAGGTATCTGGGAGAGGACTGACATCTCCTGTGCTTTATTTTTTTTTTGTCCGAAATGGCCCTATCTCCTTAACTCCCTTGCCCCCATCCCTAGTGTACAGCTACACTAGGAGACCATCACTTTATCTATCCTGCCCTTAGCCATGTCTACACCTTGCAGCTGATTTCAATGCAAACATCCACCAGTTAATGTGGAGTTATCTGATGCAGACACAGATCATGTGGGCTATTGAGTCATGCAGAGATACTGGATCAGACCGCAGGAGCTACTCATGGCTCTTAGCACAGCGATAAACCCCAGCTGCTAATCTCTGCCTCTTAGCAAAACTAATGCACTCAGAGGTGGGGCTGTGCTGCTCAGGAGCCCGGGTGACCATCTGGCTCACTCTGGCATTTCTGCTCTGTTCATCATGGTGTGATGTAGATTCACTCTTAGGTGCTTTTCAGACTCACTAAATCATGGCAGTTCCCGGGAACTGATCAGGGAGTTGTGTTCTCAGCTCCCTGGAAAACTGGGGCTATTACATTGTCACATCAACAATTGGACAGGCATTTTTATGGGCAAATACTAACAGATCAGGTGGGGAGATTGAAAGGTGTAACCAATAAAAAGAACAAAGCAACAGGGATGAAAAATCATTGCAGGGCAGATTAATTGCAAAGCAGTTACAGATGTAAAGTGCAAGTCAGGTAAGGAAAAGAGAGCCTGATAGACAAGGAATAAAATGCAAAGTACAGGAACAAATGCAATTTCAACAGGAAGTTTTATGAGGAATTATTGCTCTGAGGTAAAGAATCTGAGGCTGGAAGAAATAGCTAATAAAGCAGAAGGAAAGTAGTTTATTATTTGAAGAGGTTAAGGTTTAGGAGCAAAATCTGTGACAACCCTTTAATAACAGCAGAGATCTGAGTGCCATTACTCCTCTGGCTAACCTTGATACACCTCTGAGGCTTCTGCAGCCTCCAAAATGAGACCAGCAGCAGCCGGTCCTGTTCATGAAATGATTATGGGTTCCTCTCCATAATTCAGCTGAGGACAGCGAGAAACTCAGAGGTAGCAAATGTAAACCTGAAAGCTGAACGAGTTTGATGAATACTTAACTTGTGAAATGCATTGCCCTGGGCTGTCATGGAGCCCACCACATTGAGACAATTCACTGAAACAATAGTCTCAAGGAGAATGGTGACAGTTTGACATTACAGCTGAGCCAGTCTGGCCTAGTGAGCTGGTGGAGGCAGCACGTACCAGTTTTTTCGGCTACCAGGCACGTGATGAAGCCATCATCTGTTCAGAGTGGGCAGCAGCTCCTGCAGTATTCACAGGTAACACTCCTGTTATTGAAGCTACTTGACAAGTCCCACTACAGAGCTGTCACATTAAGTCGGCATAACTTCTCCCAGCATTAACAGTTAGAGAGAAACTTTCTTGGGTGGAGGATGGTATTGATGATTTTTGTCTTCCTCAGCTTGTCTCTCAGCCATGCCCAGCCCAGCCATGGGAATATGATAGCAACCTTGTTTTGGGGTCCCCTTGGGGCAGCCAAAGCCTGTTGCCTTCAGCCATTGGCATATTACTGATGTGCTGATTTTCCTCATTGCTGCAAAGGGTTCCAGCACACAGTTCCAGAGGTTGTGTGTGCAGGATTTGTGTTTCTAGGGAAAGAGGAATTTGTTGTCCTTCCCCCGGTGACTAATGTAGAAGTTTGAAACCTTTTGCATATACTGATGCCTGATCCAAACCCCACCCAGCCAATGGCAGTCTTCTGATGAAAAGTATTTCATGGAACATGATTGAAAACTTCTGAAAGGTTGCCAATGTCTTGCAGACTTGATGCTGCCATATACTATGATGAAGGTCTGAAGAACTTACCCAACAACTCTATCATTACACGTGTAAATGGCTGTCTTGAGTACAGAAGGGCTTTCTGAAAAAAAAGAAGAATATTTCATTTATACCTTTCTGGTTTTTTGACTTATACATGTAATAGGAGGAAAATTGTGCTATCAATCTAAAGCGGGGGTGAAACAGTTGCTACTATAAACTTTGCTGAATGAACAACTCATAAGAACATGAGAATGACCATACAAAGTCAGATCACAAGTCCATCCAAGCCTGTGTTTGGCATATGCAGTGAGGTTGCATAGGGAAAACGTAGAACAGAAGAGCAAGCAGACAATATACCCTCTTTACTGCCACCACTCCATGATTTCCTTATACAAATACATTTTTTTTTGTGATTTGTTCTCTTACCTTCATAAACACAGATCATAATCCTGAAGTCAGGATCCACACTATAGATTTGTATAAAGAAGCCTGGTAGGGTCAGTAATGCAAGTCATCCCTAGGCAGAGCTGCCACACTGATCCAAAGCCCCTTCTGCTTGGAAGAGTTCCATCCTGGAGGTCCTCAGTGTTTAGACCAAGATACAATTAATGACTAGATAGGACTGACTGGCTCTCTGGGAACTGAGATACTGATTTGATACTCTGTAAGAGTAAAGATATCCCTACGATTATATTTCACTAATAAATAAATCGTGGTAGTGAATTCCCTCAAATAGCTGTCAAAGATAGACATTAGTGCTTCAGTAAAAATCAGAAGCCTTGATGGTGCAACAAAGCTCGTGTACTGAGGCAAATGAAATGAAATTTTTACCAGTGAATGCTTGAGATTCAATTATTCACTTCTTTAAAGTAAAGAGCATTTATTCTTTTCATTACTGACTTTAGTCCTATGGTAACAGTAAATACAATAAGACTTGCTATAAATTGTGCTGGTCATGTATGGTCGGATTATTTGTGGGAATAATTGCTACATGGACTAGAATTACATTACCTCAGGTTATTGGATTACATATCATGTCCTGCTGAATTTTAATATCATTTTGTTAAATGCAAATGCTAAAATAAATGATAGCTTCTGCTTTAGGGCTGTGGATTAGTTATTCAAGATGATCTTACTATTAACTGTGCAGGGAAGATAAATTGGTTAAGGGAAAAACTTGACATCTTATCAATTTTTTCTATATAGAGGCTTTAGTGGAAAAAAATGCTTGTTGCAGCAGTTTCATTTAGTTCCTTAATCATGTGGTAAGTGAGTCTGTACTAGGAGTTTAATACAGAATTTTAAAGTGCTTAGACTCCATGAAACCAGGCTGGACAGTGGCACTGCAGCAGCAGCAGGATAAGGTGTTTTACAGTAGGAACAACCCAAACAAGTCACATTGGCATTCCTCCTTCCCCTCAAAAAAATTACCAAAGTATTTATGGTGCCCGATGGCACCAAATTTGGGTGCCAGGGATTCACAAAAGAGGCAGGTAAATGCTGTATCCTCCCAGGGAAGGAGGGGCAGACAGGCATGTTCTCTGTCCCAAAGAACAGTGACAAACATGACAGAAGAGGGCCAGGAAGATGATCAGAGGACTGGAGGACCTCTCCTATGGGAGAGTTGGGGTTGTTCAGCCTGGAGAAGAAAAGGCTCCAGGGAGACCTTATTGTGGCCTTTCAGCACTTAAATGAGGCCTGTAAGAAAGATGGGAGGGCCCATCAGGGCCTTTTCAGGAGGGCCTGTTGTGATAGGACAAGGAGGAAAGGTTTTGAAGTAAAGGAGAGTTGATTTAGATTAGATATAAGAAACAAATTTTTTACAGTGAAGGTGATGAAACATTGGCACAGGTTGTCCAGAGAGGTAGAAAATGCCCCATTCCTGGAAATATTAAAAGACAGGTTGGACAAGGCTCTGAGTCACCTGATCTAGTTGGAGGTGTCCCTGCCCATAACAGGGGTGTTGCAACTAGATGACCTTTAAAGGTCCCTTCCAGCCCAAGCTATTCTATGATTCTATAAGTCTGTACAAAAGTTTTGAGGCAGAAAACTGGGGAGATTGGAAAACGGGATAGAGAAAAATGAAATGAGAGGCAATTTAAAGAAGAAAAAACCAACACAAACACCAGATTCGGGACCATGCATGTAAGGAATAGTAGGAAGGGCTGGGAGTGAGAGCATGGGTGTTGTGGCCAGGAGCAATGGGACAAGAAGGGATTGCTTCCACCCTGCCTAAGCTGGTGTGGCTTGAATTTTCTGGTTTTCCTGGGCAGGTCATAACTGGGACACACTGATGGACTGGATAGAATTCGAGCATAGATGATAATAAGGGCTGTAGAGCAGGATTTATGAAGAAAAGTTAAGCACCAAATGTGCACAGTTTGTCTCTGTGACAGCCTGACATTAGAGCAGTGTAAATACAGATGAAAAGGATGAGGTGTCATTTAACATAATAGAAGGATGCTGCGAGCAAGGGCTTTACCCCGTCCTTACTTCAAGGAAGCCTGTACATTAATGAAGACAAAACTCAACCCTTTCTGCATGCTTGGCTGCTGCTGAGATTCCCTCCCCACTGCAGCTCTTCAGCCTGTGCCTCATCCCTCCTCTCCGGAGGGAAATCAATCACTCCGCGTCACATCCAGGTGGGATGAAGAGGGACTCCCTCTCCTGGGAGTCAGCAAAACTCCCTTCCCGTTTCTCCAGAGGCTCCGTATAAATCCCCTTAGCCAATGTTATGCCGTACACAGACCAGGGTCTCCTCTCACCCATATCTCAGGTCAGGTTTGAGGTGTAGCTACTCAGGTTACCCGAGTGCTCTAGTCCAACACTGCTCACTGGGGCAATGGCCCAGTGAAATGGGTCACAAAGGTACCAAACCTCAGGGAAACCTTTGGAGACCATCTGGTAGAAAGAAAAAAACTGTCCACAGGAGCTGTGCCTCCTCTCGCTGTCCGCAGCTCTTTTCCAAACCTCTCTGATTCCTCACTCAAGGGGAGCAGCTGCCTGAAAGCTCCTACAGCTCAGGACATGGCAATCAGCTATCAGGAAACCATCCAGAGGTAGTAATTTCCCATTATTTCTTAGATTGCATTTTAATTATTGACAGGCAGACAGCCAGCATTGGATGGTGGTGGCTGCCGAGAGCCCAAAGGCATTCTGTAGTAGGGGGTTAAATTTTGTTAATGGTCTGAGTTTCTGCCAAACTTGCTGCCACATATCACAAGTGACACTAACTAGACTTGGAGGCTGTTTCAGTTAAGTGCTTGCACTTTATTTACATGAGCCATTTCGTATATTGCTTCTTGAAAATACGGAAGAGCACAGAGAAGAAATAAGGATGGGCGAGTACCTCTGGATGGCTGACCAATTTCCTTTCCCACATTGTGGAGTTATTTTTCTGCAGCTGGGGAAGAAATTGGCTCTTATATTGTCATAGTTATTTAAGAAAACTCCTTCTTTCCAGTACTACCTTCCCTTCTGCCTCTCATTCCAGGAAAAAATGTTACTAGGGAGTTTGGTAATTTTTATACAAGAGGAATGTTGTGATTTTTGGGTCCCTTTCTTAAGTGCTAATGTGCCTGTTTTATTTTGCCTTAGTGCTCCAGCTCAAGCAGTTACATAGACAGTTTAAATTCATTACCTTCCTCTACAAAGTTTTTCGTGACCTTCAGCTTCCTTCCTGGTTACCAAATCCATCTCCCCTCACCCCTTGCCATTATTTTCCTTACGGCTACAGCTCAGCACATCTCTATTTCTCTTTTGCCCTTACCCCTGGTGCATTAAACTCAGAGATTCATCTACCCTCTCCAAGTTTACTTTTCTCCTTCCATTTTCCACTTCCTGAAATTTTCAGGGGTGCCCAGCAACAGGACGTGGAACGATGGCCATAAACAAAGACACAAGAAGTTTCACCTCAACATGAGGAAGAACTTCTTTACGCTGAGGGTGGCAGAGCACTGGAACAGTGATTGCTTGGAGGCTGCAGAACATCTGAAATAGGTGCCTGCTGCCTACACCCTCACAGCTTCATTACACACCCAAAACTCTAAAGCAGGATTTAGGGCTGAGAAGTGCAAGAAGCTCTGTGACTCCTAACTCTAAATCCAGAAAGCAGTCATCTGTCAAGGCAATCTACATTCCTTGTTTTATCTTCTGAGAAGAGATTCATGGCTGATAAATTTATAGAAGTTAACACGAGCAGGTTATTTTAAAGGAAATATTCACCACCCTCAAAAATCCTTTCTCCTCAAATTTGGCTGGTCATCAAGTATCTTCCAGAAAGGTTGGTACTGACTGTTTTAATTCTCCCTCCAGCCCTCCACAGCTTTGTGTTCTCAATCCTTCTCTTCAGGTTAATTTCCACTTTATTCTGAAAGTTGCACAGCTGGGTTTCCTTACCAACCCTACCCTCCCCTTTTCCACTTCTTGTGTAAATAGAAGTCTAAGTGCAATGCATCTCATTAGTGATCTTGTTTCATATTGGTTTAGGTAAACCAGGAGAGGACATTGTATAAAGCACTCAATTGAGTTAAGTAGGCTTAGTACTCACATGTTGGATAAACAGAAAAACAAATTCCCAGAAGGCTCAGTGCTTTGTGTTTAGCTCACTACCTTACCTAGTTCCTTATCCTGGCAACAGACTCCCAGTAACATAAAATAATGCTTAATAAAACTTACACTTGAAAAAGTAATTTGCTTGGGCTATTGATTTAATTAAATTGAGTCCATTTGTTTAAGCACTGTTTGTGTTTTAAATGCACAGTGCAGAACTGCAGAAGAATGCTCCTCACTGCAGTCAGGTGCTCTAGTCCTTGCTGCAGCGAGAACAGCGAAGAAGTTTCCCCTTTGCATGTACCCTGTTGAAAACCTAAAGATGTAGGGCTAAAATAATCTGTCAGTGACCTTGTGCCCCAGTTTGGGCTGATGTCTGTTGACTGGGAGCCCTTTGTGTGCTTGGTGTGGTAGAACATGTGGCTGCAGTAGAGAGAGCTGGCAACTTCACATCAATGGGAATTTTGTCTGAGATTGGTTTTCCTTGTTATTCAGCAGCAACAAAAGGCCTTCAAAATACCATAAAACCTCTCAGGCTTTGCAAAGCTGCTGCCTGTTCTACCAAATACCTCTCTTATTTTTTTTTTTTTTTTTTGTTACATTTACTCAGCTCTAGTATTTTTTAATGTCAATATCCTTTGTTACCTGTAAGTCCATTCTTTAGATTGGAGGGAGTAAGTGTAAGGGTCCTGGAAGGCCTCATCTGTGACAGACCTTGGTGAGAGTTGGAAAGGTCTCTCCATTTTGCCATTTGCAAAGTGGAAGTATGCTTTCCTCCTTGGCTTAGTGCTGGAAAACAGCCTTCAGATGGAGGAAACAGCAAATAAAACAGAGTAATTTTAGGAAACTAGACTCTTCAGTATAAGAGTATACAGACATATTGCCTTGGATCTCTGATTGCTAGTAAGGGATGAGAAAATGTCAGCCATCTCATTTTTCTGTGTCTTTTTTTTTTTTAAAGGGTGAGATGTGGAGAGTGCTGCTTTCAGCAGTGGCATTCTTTATTCCAGTCATTCACTCTGAACTGAGAGCCAATAGTGTTCTCTAGAAGTGTCTCTAAAAACTACAGAACTGATTTTAAGATAAGATTTCCATAAGATTTTCTTTTGGCTAGTACATAACAAAAATATTGGGTGAAGGTTCCAACTGCCTATTGAATTCTGTGCATCACTGTTGTAGGCATGAGAATAAGGAATTGCAACCAGTCTAAATTACTAAACCTTGTTTGTTCAGTCAAGAATGTCCTCCTCTCCAAGCACTGAAGAAGAAAGTATCACAACTCTCTCATCTGGGGACCCTGATATACCCCAAACCGTGGCCACATCACTGAATTTTTTCCTGGAAGTCCCTTCAGCCCTCATTTCCATTCATGAAAACTTAGAAATACATTAAGTGTTCACATTCAGATTTTGAGGAATATGGGTGGTATGAGAAGCTGAATGGGACAGAGTAGGAAAAAGAAAACCAACTTTTTTATTCTGTTTCCTGTTTACTGCACCAAATTCTTCATAAAGCTCATGGGTTTTATTTTCTTCTTCTAGCATGATATAGTTGTGTATTTTGTCCTGACACTTCATTTCTCTCCTCAGCAACAGAGCTGCCCTTTTATACCATCAACAAATTGTTCATTATTATTGAAAAGGGGAGTGGAATTTGACACTTCACAGAAATCCAGAAGTCACTGGGCATCTGTGTTTGGGTTCATGGAGCTAAGTGGGTAGATTTTGGTGCAGCTTGTAACCTAACCTCTACTCCTCTGGCAGTCAAAGGAGATGTACTCGATCAAGCCAGGGAAGCACATGTAAGTAAACACTCATTAGGTTTTGCAGTGAGGGCCTCATCACTTAAGTTATTGATATTTCAATTTGGAGAACTCTCAGGATCCTCAAATTGCCCGATACTTAAAGACTGCTGACCTTCATGGTCAGTGATGCTAATGCTCAGTTAATTATGAGCAGGTTAATGCCCAGTTTGTTATAGGCAGGATCATGATCTTAAAAAAATGCTAATGTGTTTACTGTCAGAGAAATGATTTAACAGTTGGCAAGGGTTTAGACAGGAAGAGCTGTTGATATTATTCCTCTTCTTGATTTAATTTCTCATGGATTTTATTTGTGTTTTGATTAGTTTATTTATCTCCCATTATTAAGTATCTCTGTGCCTCAGGAGAAGAAAAGAAGCAAGAAAACATTGTGATTTATTGTATTTATTTCCTAACATGAAAGATGTGTTAGAAATTTTTAAGACTGCAAATACAGATGTAAAGAACTGAGGAAATCACAGCCATAACTCTCCTTCTTTGTGTATCATTTAAAGAGAGGTACATGGAAAGAAATAATGTATGAAGGTGAAGTTAAATAACCACAAAATCATGGAATAGTTCATGTTGGAAGGGACCTTTAAAGTAAACTAGTGCAGCCTCCCTGCAATGAGCAGAGACATCTTCAACTAGACCAGGTTGCTCAGAGCCCCATCTGACCTCACCTTGAATGATTCCAGGACTACATCATGATGCATAGAAATCTCCTTTTTTTGTATGGAATTTCACAGGGCTTTCTTTTTCAAATACTTACATCATAAAGCTCGCTGTGTAACCCTTGGCATGACATCCATTCTTGCTTCCTCGGGAGTATCTCCCTGTCTTCCTCTGGACCTTGGAAATTCTACTACATGCACGTTTTTCGCAGCAACATGGCAAAGATTATGTATGAGCTGTAATGCAAGGGCTGTGCAAGATACAACATTAGAAATGCCCTCAGCCATTCCATGTTCTGCAATTCACTCTGCTCACCAGGTCAGCTGTGAAAGCACCTTTCTCAATGCTACTGGCCATTCTGGGAAGCATCTCTCTTGAAGTTTTACCAGAGGGGAGATAAAAAGGGAGCTGGGTGTCTGTTGGAACTGTAGTGATTGTGTGAAAATCCTTCTCAGTGCTATTGAGAATAAAGGGAAGCAACAGCTTTTCAAAAATTCATATTTATTTTAATTACACACTATTAAAAAAAGTAAGTGCTAGCTTTTTTGTTTGTTTTGTTATTAACTTTTAAACAACCTTATGATCCAGCCAAGCAGGATTTTTAGTGCCTTAATGAAAGGAATAATAAAATCTGTAATGGGTCCCCTTCCTCCCCATCATCTCCTTGTTGAGCTGTCTAAGACACACTTGGCCAGCTGCTGCAGCACACTGATACTTTTAAATCCAGACCATCCATCTTGTAATTGGTTGCAATCAGTGAGGTCAAGAAAGTTCGGCAGAATCAGCTTTTTAGGCTCAATACATGTAAAAAAATTAAAAGCCCATACTTTTGAGCTGAAGAATTCATTCATCATATTCTTCCTTTAATCACAATCAAGCCAAATTTCTATTAAAACTCACTCTGCACTTGACTGCACATGTTATAGGAACCACAGCAAACAATGAGGTATTAGTTGTCTTTTTTACTTTCCTTTTCCTATGACCCTTAAATCTGTACAATATCCATTGAGTGCAACTAACTACAATCTCCGTATTTAATCTTAAAACATAATTAAAACAAAGAAGTGTGAAATGAAAAGCAATCAGACAGAAAATATGGACTCCAGTCAGAGCACTTCTGTCTGTTGTGGGAATAGAAATTGGACTGATTGTATAACTTGGATCAGTCTAACCAAAGTAGTACTGGAAATCCAAGCCAGCTTTTGAGGATTAAAAACAGATGCAATCCTTAAATTTTCCACTGGACAGTGGACAACAAGCAGCAAACATTGCAAAAATCTTCTCCAGTGTTGGGTCAGACCGGGACTACAGGGCATGTGGCTGTGCTGGGAATGCATGGAGAGGCTCTGGTTCTCAGCTCCAAGGGGAAGAAGCAAGTACCAGCCTTGCTAGTTGTGGTTATCACTCTGCAACTGCTGAGTCAAAAATTTTAACTTTTTGCATGTACTCCCAGCACCCTGAAGAACTGCAATGGTTTGACATGTTTCTCAGGTCGGATCTTAGCCTTATTCTCCTTTTGATTTCCACCTTATGTGATCTTCACTGAGAAGGCTTTGCAGCCATGAAACAAATAGTTTAATGCTTGATCCTGTCTGTGCCAGCCTTCCCAGCCTGCAAAACAGAGAATGAAAGAAGGAAAAATGGTAAATAACTTATTTTTTGGGAAAATCTTTGAACAAGGTTTGCATGGTCTCTTTGTGTACAGCTCCTGACCTGGCAGGAGCTTCATCCCTCTTGACTATTTTTACATTACCAGGATCTAGATGATGGTGTTCTAAATGAACAGCTCATGGCCATGCTGTGGATCAGCCCATTTGACTCAAAAATTAAATAATAACAATACAAACATCAGCTATTGATATAGACAATGAAAATCTCAATCAGGGTATCTAAGAGAGCTTTATGAAGGTGATCAGGTACAGTAGTAACTAGTCTGCAGACAAGGCAAATGTGCCAAACTCAATGTTCTCTTTCTCCAAATGACACTGAGAAGTATCCATTTGTTCCCATCTCCATCCTTATTGTGCGCTGGCTGGGATATAAACTGTTGAAGTGGCAAATAACTTTTTTAATCAGCATTGTCTACAGTTCCACAGTGGGAAAGAATCTCATAATCTTACATAAATGGTTTTAGAACAAACCTACTGTGCGTCCTCTCAAGAACTTGTAATGAAAACGAGGATTTCCATCAACTTTGACAGATTTTGTTCTGTTCCCTCTGAATTTGGCCTATATCCAGCATCAGTCTTTGGCAGAATTAGGATCAATTTAATTTGCTGTACCTCTCGGATGGACAGTGGATGGAAGCATGCAAATATCCATGGAAAAATATTTCTCAAGGGATATTTTATCTTTATTTGAATCAGGATTGTGAAAAGTCTCACCACTGATTTGTCTTTCCTGGCTGAAAATCCAAATAATATGAGCTCAAGGAGATTGGTTATTAATCCTGCATTTAACTATTGTTACGTGTGGAAGGGAGGGAGGAAGGGAGGAAGGGAGAAAGGAAGGAAGGAGACATTTCCTAAGACCTTGATGGATGCAAATTCCATTGAATTCCAGAAGTCACTGAAAGTTGCTGAGCTGAGAAAGAGTAGGGAGGAAGGGACCCAATCTGTGAGGACTGGGACAGATCTGTTTACACCTTCTTATTTTCCTTGACCATCCTGTATGACCCAAGTTACCTCTTGCTAGTGTGTGCTTTGACAAAGTGCAGAATTTGGGTTTTTGATTGGAAATATGGAGGCAGAGCTCGCTCAAACAAAGCCTCTCATCTCACACAGCACTGGGGAGCTCAGCCAGGCTTGCTCTGGGGGTCAAGCCATACTGTCCAGCTGTAACTCCATCCTCAACCTCCCCAGCACCATTCTAAAAGCCTCTTCAGCACCAGGTGGTGGATAAGAGTGTCCTCCACTTTGTTTTCTGAGAACACCATGTGCCTGGGAAAGGCTGGGAAAAGGCTTGGTGCAGCCAAACTTCTGACCACAAAGCCAGACTTTCTCCAGTAGCACTGAGTGGAGAAGGGGGAAATCCTGAAAATTATCACTGCTGCTTTCCAGTTATAATTTTCATGGTTTAGCAGGAAGGATGGCTGTCTTTCATCATGGATTCAGCACAAAGGGAGGAGAAAAAGAGGTTAATAGAGTGTTGAATAGAATGCTGCTCCACCAATTGCTCTCTGCCAGGGTGTGTTGGCCCCTAACTAGAGGAGAGGTGCTGGGTTTGGTAAGGTCTATGAGTATGTTGTGTGAGTGTGTTGTTGCCTCTGGTCTGGCAACAACACAGATGAATTTGTGTTCCTCATTCTTCCCACTTCTGGTAGTGCTCTTCTCTCTTGTCTGCTCTCCCGTTTTCCTGCTCTCTGATACTTTTCGCAAACTTTAATTCTGTCAATATTTTCCTCCCTGCACTGCCAGAGCTCTCTCCTAATTTCTCCTTTCATGGCATCTCCCTCTTATCTTCTTTTGAGCCCAAATTACTTTTGTTTAGTACCACCCAGTTCCCTTTCACCAGCTCCATTCTTCCTCTTCACAACCCAAACTCTGTTTTCCTAGGAGGCTTGGCTTATCCCAGCTCTTTGAATTCAATTAATTGATCTTCATCAGCCAGATTGCCATTGGCAAAGAAACCCAGCACGCTGTCTGTCTTTGTGCTTTAACTTCTGTTTTATCCTCATTTAATTTGTGCCCTTTGCAGCTTATTGAGGCCTAATTACCTCTACTTCCACCTCACTGTATTCAATTATAGCCTTCATCTCACTGACCTGATGTCTCTGTCCTCATCTAATCTCACCTTTCTGACTTTGCCCATTATTTTTGTACAAAGTCAGTATCCTCCATGGGGAGCTCAGTGCTTACAATATCACTTAATTTTTCTTGACTACTCCCAGGCACTTTCTCTGCTTTTCCCTGTCTTCACCTCTCCCAGCTATTATGGGATTCACCAGGGCACAGACGGACCAGTGGCACTTAGGAAGTGGCTTCAACAAGAGCACCTTGATGTGGCTTGAGGAAAATTGATCTATACACCAGCCTTTCATAGTAAGGGTAAAACAATCTCCCACACCCACTGCACGGCTGTGATAAACCCTCAGATGCCCATGAAAGGCTATTTAATAATTTTTTCCCAACACTTTTCTGGTGAAAGCTATCCCACTGCTGTTTGGGTATCTCCTCTCTTTCTCATTTCATTCCTCTTCCTATTATCTCTTCTCCCACCATCCCATCCCACAGCTGTAAGGTCACGATCTCTAGATATGTCTCTTTCAAATAGCCCAAATTTCCCATGTCCCTCACTCCCTGACCTATTTTCGTTCTGCTTCTGCTCTTTGCTTTCTTGCAAGCAGTGATGATTTCCTCGTAGATAACATCCTTTCCCATTGCCCCATTCCAATTCTTACCTTTATTTTCATATTCCCTGTCTCCCATAACAGTGATTTCTGAGTGATTTGTGGGTGTGGGTGATTTGTTTGAGGTTGGGGATGGTTCATCACTTGAAAAACTGTTACCCTCAAGACAGAAATGCCCCTGGACCTTCATTTCTCACAAGGTTGATCCTTCAAAGTTCCTGGGTTTGACCATTTTCCTACTTTCCATCCTTTCTTGCCTCTTACTATGAAGCCCATTCATGGGTTATGCCTTCAGCTCCACCCTCCTCCACCAGCAGATTGCTGGTCAGTGTTTGTATCTCTGTGGGTCACCTGAATCAAACTTTATCTACTGATGCCAATATACTGTGGTCCATGATGCCTCTGTATCTGCTGATTCCGTTCACCTTACCAGTGCTTTTTTTAAAAAAATCAATTCTGCCATTGGCAACTGCTGCTGTCATGCCACGTCAGGGATGTTATAAGAGAAGGTCTGGGCACGAGGACCTGCTGCAGGAGCCTGAGCCTATTAAAAAAATGCTCATTTGCATAATTTCTTTCTATTTTTGTAATCCATCTCAGAGGTGAGCAGGATGTGGGACTTTCTAAGCTTCATGAGTCTCAAACTCATTAATCAGGTTTCTTATTACTCACAATGGTCTGGTTCCCATTTCAGCTTGTTTCTCAGTTACATGTTTGGCTTCATCGATCCCAGGAGCTCCACTCCTCTGGTCTGACTGAAGAGCAGTGCTGATTTATCATAGTGCTGGTGGTGAGCAGTGGCCTTGAGTACATCTGTGTACCACAGGGGCTGAGTCGTGCATAAAATACACCTGCCTGGGTCCTTTGCTGTGCTCAGGGAGCCCGGGCCTGATGTTCTAGGGCTGAGCCCCACTCAGGGAAAGTCTCCAGTAAGGACTCTGAGCTTCTTTCTCCCACGGTGAGAGCTACTGCATTGGGTGGGAGAGTGGCTTCTGAAATCACATTCAAATTTCGCAGTTGCTAGTGCAATCTCAGATGAATATTTGTCTGTGAGGGAACAGGCTGTGAGATTTTCCCTGAGTTATTTTCTGCCTTTAGGCTTTCTCCAGAGGCAATGAGCAGAGTGACTGCTCGATCTCTCACAAAGAATGAAGGATGTCATGCCAGGTTCCTCCTCTGACCTCATGTTAGAAGAGAAAGTGCTTTTTAGTACCTTTTCTTTTTACATGACTGTACTCCTTTGTCTTCCTCTTATTCTTCCTAAACACTAAGCTCCCATCAAAATCCCCTTGCTAACCACAAAATACTTTTTTTTGTCCCTCCCTCCCTTCACTCTGCTGTGCTATTACAGGAATACATGAGAATAAAACAAAAGAAAGTGTAAATTTGAAAAATACAGATCTGTTCTGATTATCTGGTTGCTTCTGTGGCATCCTTGAAACTCCTGTTTCTATGTAAGATACTATTCTTTTAAATCAGAGGAGAACTTTTTGGTTTCAGTGCTCATTGATATGTTTTGTGGTACACACAGGTACAATAATATGACAGCAGAGATTCAGGTATGCTGAATGATTCCCATTTATCCCAAAGCTTTGCATGAAAGCAGAGTATTATGAGATCATTGAACAAGTCTCTTTCTCAGGCTCCCAGAGCAGGTAGTCTGAACCCAATCCCTTCCCAGGGCACAATGAAATGAGATCTTCAGCCTTATTGCAATATTTATCCCAAGGCATCTGATGGAAAGACGGAACTTAATACTGTAAGGCATAGAGTAGCATTTTTTATCATGTCCAACTTATATCTCAGCTTTGCTTTAATTTACTTACCTTTAAATTCAGTGTATTTGTGCTTCAAATGTGCACTGTGGCTATTTCTGCCTGGTAAAAAAATAGATAATATATGTGCTTACAGCTTGTAGTATAAATGTGTATAGAAACACATTACGAGGGCAAGATTTTCAGCAGATACTAACCAATGTTATTTCATTAATGTGTTTGTAATATCATCCAACTTTCACTGCTTAGGACAATTTATAGCTATTTCCCCCTTTATACAATGCGTGGGTTTCAAGGTCGCAGTTACCAATAAAACAGTGAAGAATTGGGTCAGACAGAAGTGTCTGCACCTACTGCAAGATGAATAAACTACTTAAAATTGCTGGTGGTGCTACAGGCCCCAGCCAACATAAGAATTGGTGAGTGTCAAGTGTGTGGTCTTGGGAGCTGCCTGCTTCCTTGTGGGAGTGCTGCAAGGGAAGCAGAATGCTGTGATGTGTGTGAGAGATGTGTGTGTGTGAGATGACGATGGCACTGGGTGGTTCACCCAAGGTTTGGTGCAATTCAGGGCATATCCTTCACCTCGCCACACTCTCTCTGCTCACTGGGGTAAAATAAAGGTGCTGCTCCTGTCCTCTGTGCTGAGAACTTTGAAGAAGAGGAACTCTTATTTTTTGACATTTTATTTTTTCTCATTGAGAAAGACATGTTGTACCTGTACAGATGTGTTGCCTGTAAGAGTGAGCACCAAAGCTCTTCTGTTTTGATGATGAATCATGAACACTCCCATCATTTTTGGGGTTCCCTGGAGAAACAGGTAGAGGCAAATCTCTATAACTTCCATGAATACTAAGGTTTTTGTGGAACCTGCTCCTTTCCTAGCCTGGCTAATGGAGGCTCTGCCTTGCTGTCTTGAAAGACAGTTTTATGTATACTGTGCCTTTTCCCCCACACTCCTGGCAGTTTTCTTCCAAAGCTATCTCGGAGTGGCAATATGGGAAATCATGTTTTGAGGTTCCAGTTCTTCTGCTGACAGATCTCTTTCAGAGTCTAGGTCCCTCTTTTGATGGTGATTCACCTTTTGTCACCCTGAGCAATAGGTTTGCTACTTCATAAATTTAAAGTTGTGTTAAAGCAACACCTTCTGTTCTGACATGAAGGTGGAACTACAGCAGTGACCATGGCAGCAAACCTCTGCTTATTTCCTCTCATTTAGGAACTCTGCCATCCTTTGGAGCAGGTGGAGTGGTGTTTCTTACTTTTTAGGACACATCTTCTGCATTTTAGGTGTCTGTCATGCCTTTGGACCATTGCTGCGCTTTCTGTCCTGTTTCCTTTTAGGGTGGGTGTGTGGGAGGGGAGTGCTGATGTGCTGGCCATGGGGTTTAGCTGGGAGCATTTGCTGCATATTGCTCTGGAGCTCAGGCTGTTGTGATGAGGAGATAAGGAAAGTGGGTGTTTTGAGATGCTGAGGATAAAATGATAAGGAAGGGAAGTGATTGTTAATTGAAGAACATGGTCCACTGCCCAGAGTCTCTCACGAAGAGCATTGCACAGGGAAAGGGACTGTAAGCAAAGTGATCAGAATAGCTTTATTTTTGAATGGAAGACCTTAAGGAGAATATGAAAGCCCCTGATGACTGAGAAGAAAACCCTTCAGTTTGTTTGTGATATTTGTATTAATTATCTGTGCCTGACTATGTCTCAGGACCAGGCAGTGATTCAGCCTTGCTTTTGTACTTGGCTGCAAGGACCTGAGAGCCGAGACCTCATTACTCAGGATTTCCTGTGGCTGAAGGACAACTTCATCCAAGCAGGCAAGACCTGGGACATTTTTTAGCATCTCATTGACTTTCCATGTGCTATGTCCAGCTGACAGAAGTTTGGTTGGCATCACAAAGGCAGCTGAGTTCCAGGTGTCTACTCTGGTCTTCTTCCCCGGCTCCTGTTTGCAAATGACTCAGTACAAAGGGGTTAGTGAATCATTTAGAGCTTGTTCTTGCTTTTTCAGTGTCGCTACCAATAATGACTGAAAAAATTTAAAGGCTAACATGGGGTGGATCACAGATGAGGCTTGCTAAAGAATAATTCACTAACTTCCCAGGGTCATACCTTGCTGAGACATTTCTTGTCCTCAGGGAAAATGAAGACTCGTGTGACTGGTGCTAGAACTGGATACAGGGCACAGTCTGTACCTCATCCTCATCCTGAGAGCTTTGTTCCAAGACCACTGGTAATTTCTCTAAGGCTGATAACGTTGAAAATTAATAATTCCCCCCTTGAATTAATTAATGTATTTCAATTGTCTTAGTATTAGGAATGTAATGAAGAAAAAGTGAATGTGGGGGAGGTGAACCCAATTAAAATGAAATTGTTCAATTCAATTTACAACCTTGCTTAGTGAATCTGTGAAAAGAAGATTTTATAATTAAAAAAAAAGCAGGTTTGATGATGTCCACCACCACATTGGAATTCCATCTATACTACGACAAAAAGAAGTTCAAGACATCTGTGTCTGGAAAGAGCATCTGGTATGCACCACTCCTGTCTGAATTCCTGAGAGTTTATTAATCATTTGCATGAGAATAGAAAGAGCCAGTCAGAAGAATATCTAATGATATTATATATAATATAATTTTTATATATTTTTATATATCTCTCTCTCTATAAAATAAAATATCCAGTGATCCCTTACCTCCACTTCTGATACTGGAAATTCATAATGCATCATAGCGGGGACCCTCCTCCAGCATGGTAAGGTTTATAAGCTTGATGACATGACTACCTGCCAACTAAATTCCATCTGTTCAAAATTCTACAGGAAGCACGGTATTGCACTAGATTTTGGCAAACTGTTATACGAGGTTCATCCCCATATTAGCATTTTAATTGCTGGCTGATTGCTTTTATGTTGCAAAACTCAGTTTGCAACAGTATGTAAGCTGCAATTAGTTTTTACTGTGTGATTCATTAGTTGCTATAAAGCATGTCATGCTGCAGCATTTGGAAGGTAATATGCTAGAAACCAGAGCTTGCATTCCAAAGGCTTTGGAAATGTGGTAGTCCTGCCTTTCACAAACAGAGCCCATGTTTGTTGGCAGGATGTCTTCTCTCAAACGAGATTTAGCCGACAGCTGTAGATAAAATTGTTTCCCCGTGACAGGTTTTCCACGTAAACAGCATCTGGGTCCTGCAGCCTCTTCCTTATGGATTTACATCTGCCTGGGATTCGACCGACGTCGGTGGAATGGACACAGTTGTGAGAGTTTCCATGGTGGGAGTTTGGCTGCTGAGCTCAGCCTGGTTTGTGATATTCCTGAGGGGAAGTCTCTGATGTCTCTTTCACGCCTCAAGAATCTCACACTTCCTGTTGGAGCTGCTGTTCACATCGCTTGTGACGGGGAGGACGTGTGTGTTTAAGTTACATTAATAGGTTTTGCCTTGAGAAAGGAGGATAAATTAAGCGGCATCTTTGTAACTCTGCTACCTCTATCATCCTATAGTCCTTAGGCAAAACAACAGGTATTTTGAGGGGTTTAAAACCAGCCATTAATTGTTGGCTCCATTCTGTTAAGAACTGAGGTTCATTTTGCCTTCTTCCAATCCCTTTTGAAAACTGTTGTCTCTGGCTGAAAATTTTGACAAACAATGCATGAGGACATGATTAGTGAGGTTTCCAATGGTACATGCATATTATGACAGCTTTTTGCGTATCCATGTCAGTCATGTTATTTTATCTTCCCTGACTGGATGAAACTCTCCTGGAAAGGTTGTTCTGTATGTGCCTGCTGGCAGCCCAGATTGTAAACCCAGGCTATGAATGGCCTGTTTGGACTGTGCCACACCACACATGGCACTTCAGCAGTCACTGCTAGCACCTTGCTGAAGGTGTAAAGCTCAAAATTTAGCTTATGCTTTTGAGGGGTAATTTGAATTTTTCAAGACCAATTAATGAAAAATGGGTGCAAAGAAAAATAGTTGAAAAATCTGCCCTCTGGGCAATTTCCCATGGGATTTTCTAGGTTTCCTTTCTTCTGTTTTCACAAAAGCCCTGAAGATTTGAAGTCAAACTTTCGTCCCTGTCGGTTGTCAGAAGTTTTGCATTGGGAGCATTTGCCAAGTGCAGAGAAATACTTCTTATTCCTGCAGAAATATACTTGAGTCAAACTAAATTGGTGCGTTTGTAATTATACAACAAATTAGGTAAAATATAAACCTTTAATACGTCAGCTCAGACTGTATCAGCTCACTTAATTTTCTAGCATATGCTTTACACCTGTAGGAGTCAAAAGCACCTGCAGCTGTTCAGTCTTCCCTGTTGGTTTGGTATAAGTGGCAGCTGCCTCCCAGCCCTGATTTTCATCTCTCAGTTTAAGCATCTTGCTGCTCACGCCAAATTGTAATGCACAGCGTGGTCTGTGCTGGGAGATTTTCAATGCATGCTCTAGTCATATGTTGATAACTCCGATTATGGAACAAGAGTTTTTTTATTTCCTTTAGCTCTAGCTGTACAACGTGTTCTGTCTGCTGGGACAGAATGACTGCTGAGAGTATGAGTGCAGCAGTCAGCTGTGCTGATGCAGCAAACTGCAAAGCAGGTAAGGTGGCTGACTCCAAAGGTTTTGTGTTAGGTGTGAGTCAGAAACTCAGGATTTATGCCTCTTTTTATAATATTGCTGCCTGGAAAGTGAAAGCCATGGGCGCTGTACTGGCAGCAGAAACGGTAACACCAAAGTGGGAAAGACGGAAATCTTTCCTCTTCTGCTTTTTCCTGTTTTTACAGTTTATAGTGCACGGAGCCCAACCAGCCAAAACCTACTCCCTGAAGTCTTAGCTGGTAGTCATTGTTGGTCTGCTGTGCCAGCACTGCCAGCGAATAATCTCTGAATTTTTGTGGAGTGAGAGCAGGTGGGACTTTCTGAACAGAAATTTGCCTTGCTCAGGTTAGAGGACCAAGTCCCACTGACAGGCATAAACCAGCTGCTCTGATTGACGTGAAATATGAGGAACTTTCCTGTGGGGTTGTACTTGGCGTATTTAAAGTCTTGCTCCAGATGTAAGAGTGCATGAGGGAATGTCCAGAGAAGTCAGTCCACCACCCTTTGCTCTGCTGATCCGCTGCTGGTCCATGCACATGGGCTGTACAGAGCAGGTGGTGTATACAAGGGAAGGGAAAGTGATGGTCAGAGGTTTGAGTGGTGCAAAGGCTTATTTGGTGTCTGAGATGGTGGAAAATGGGCACTGAGTCTACTTGACCTTGACTGAGCCTGTCCAGTTGTCCAGGATTTAGTCATGTGTGTTACCCAAACTCCCCTGGGGATGGTGGTTATTCAGGACCCAGCATAGCTGATCTCTGCATGTGTCTAAGGCTCTTGTGGATCATGAAAATGTAACCATGAGGACATACCTCCCTTATAGATCTTCTTCTGTTGTAATGACAATATTTTTTGTCAGCACAACTTAAGCTGGTTAAAAGGATAATCAAAGGTGGAAAAAGGGCTGTGTTACACTAGAGTAGGACTGTCTGTGTGGTGTATGTGTACAACTGTAAGTACCTGAGAATTACATGGTACATTATAGGGATCAAACTTTGCTGCAGAGGCAAACCTTTAAGCCAGAGGTGGTAACATCTTTGTTGGTCAGCATGGATAGAAAGGGCATTTTTCCACAGTCATTTTCTTTTCTGTATAAACTGTGAAGGAAAATGGTGACTTCTTTGATGTTGTATAAATTTACATTCAAGAAATAAGTACGCAGATTAACAATTTTCTTTAAATGCAAAATTATTGGTTCCTTTTTTTTTCTGTTTCTGAAACGTTTCTTTGGTGGGGGAGGGCGAGATGGGAGGGTTGTCAAAATTTCTGTGTTTCATCCCAGCACTGTGGATCTGTGGTGTTTCATTTTAGATGTTTCCTTCTTCTCTGTCTGCTTTTAGAGCTGACCTGAGAGACTCCCTTTGCCCCTGAAAAAAAAAATGAGGAAGACGTTTGGAGATAAAGCATTTGCTTTGTGCCACCGATGGGTAAAAAAGGGAATGAAAGCTGATGACAATCATAGGTCTTGGTAAATACTTTTAAAAATATATGACAGCCCAGTATGGCTCAGAGTTCCAGATCTCTTCTCTTCTTCCTTTTTTCTTTTTTTTTTTTTTTTTTTTCAAGCACAAGCTGTAGGTGGGGAAGGTTTGAATGAAGTTGGCAGAGGCATTTTGTGTGAGACTGCTCCTTCTAGCATACCCCAGCAGTGTTAGCCAGGGCTGCTACTTCTGTGAGACTTTTGCTGGTGACACAGTGGTTTGCTTGAAAACTTTCTGGATGCTCAGAAATCTTGTGGAGAGACAGATATTTTTAGTTCACTGTGTTTTATAGGTTATTTTCAAATGTGGTTTACTCTGGCGGACAAATGGAAGGCTTGACTTATTTGTGACTCAATATTTAAATCACGTGGTGTTGCGAGGGGCGGGTGGTGAGAGTTCACAGTCCAGCTTTACACACGGAAAGTGGGTGCAAAATTCTGCATATGGGAGAAGAATTGATTCTTGCTTGGAGACCTGTGTGGGTAGGGGGAGAAGAAACTAAGGCAGGCCTGGGGTCAGGCTGGCATGGGTGCAAGGGTGTTTGGTGTCTGCTTTGCTCTGCAAGACCATGCCAGGTGAAAGGAGTGAACACATCTTCAGTATTTTGTCGTAATAGAAAAATGGTGTGTTATAGCCAGTCTAATGTTCACAGGAGCCAGCAGGAATCTCCTGCTCTCCTGAAGGACATGGGAGCAGAGGAAATGGTATCTTTAAGGAGAGTCTTTATGTAGAAATATCAGATCAAAGATGGCATAAAGCAAATGTGTAAGAAACGCCCCCCACATATCTATCTTTGGAGTGAGACCAGTTGTATGCTCCAAGATGCCATGGGAGTGCTTAACGATGGCAAAAGCTCATGGTAAGACAAAAATAAAAATGTGGCTGTCACTTTCAACCTATCAAACTGGCTGATATCAATGCTACAGCAGATCCATTAATGGCTGATTTGTTTATCTATGTATTTCCCTGGCACACACAGCCCCTGTTTCTGGGAAAGTAAAACATTTGCGTATTTGCATCCTGCAAGAGCTGATTTGTCAGTGGAGCCGCTCAGGATGTTTGTTAAGTGAAAAATAATTTGTGTATTTTACTAAGTGCAATTCATCAGAAGCTGTGCAGATTAACTGGGTAGAGCTACACTGAACACAAGGGCATCTGCAGATAAAAAAAATGACAAATTATGATATTGCTCTTGCTCTATGATTCATTAGGAAGAACTCAGAAGCCAAACATTTTCTTCAAAGAAATTATTCAATGAAGACTGAACAGTGCCTATAAAACAACAAAAACACCTCTTTTGCAGTGGTTTTAAATATTGTTGTACATAAAATCTAATTTATATGGTATTAGAGGCTTTTCTTCAGACTACAAATCATCTTTGAAAAATGCTGTCTTCTAAACGGTTCATCAGATGCATCTCAAACACTTTTATGATTATTAGTAAATGGAATTAGGGCACCTTGTAGTAGTTTTATTACATTTTGCACAGCTGTAATGGATTACAGAGAGGCTCTCACTGCTGTAGTTCAGGCTGCATAGCAACTTCTAAGTCAGGGCACATTTTTCATGGGTTCTTTGCTTTTTGGGAAGATATACCACTTTACTCTGAAATGATCCATGCCTGATGTCAGCTGAAAGGGAGAGTAGTCAAATTTAGCTGCCTATGTTCATTAAGAAAGCCCAAGATATGTGTAAGTGACTGGCCTTTACCACCTGTTTTTGTTTCTTGCTTTGTCTGGAAATTGGAAGAAGATCTGCTGCACCCCACTAAGCCACCAAGAAGGTAGAAATCAAGGAGGGGTTCACCTTAAGACATGTTGTTGTTGGTTGTACAGGGTTTATGGGATCCCACTCCCCAAACTCCCATGACAAACAGAGGTCCTAAGGGAGTGATTCCAGACCTGTGTCCTTCTGGGATGGCGTTTGGTGTCCATCTGTGATAACACACAGTGCCCAAAACAGTCCTAGGCTCCAATGTTTATGGGACTGGATCTAGCCCTCTCTCTGCAGCTAAGCTAGTCAGTGTTGGCCAGCCTGGAGAGACACGAGGGCATGATTTATCTCAGTTGAGATGTCTGCTTTGTGGTGTGTTAGTCTGCAACATCAATGTCTTCATTAGTACAGAGAGGGAGCTTGGATGGATACTTGCATTTGGTCTTGCGAAACCCATTGTGTGTCATCTAAACTACTTGTGGGGGCTTTTCCAACACTAGCAAAGAAACAGGGCATAGTTCATCCTACCTTTATCAGAAACCTTCTTATGGGATGAATTCATAGAATCATTAAGGCTGGAAAAGACCACCTCTAACCTGCCACAACCACGTTCACCACTAAACCATATCCCCAGCTGCCAAATTCATGTGTCTTTTGAACACTTCCAGGGATAGTGACTCCACCACTTCCCTGAGCAGCCTGTTCCAATGCTTGCAGTGAAGACATTTTTCCTAATAGCCAATCTAAACCTTCCCTGCGTGGCAACTTGAGGCCATTTCCTTTCGTCTTTGGTAACTACACGTGTTATCCATTGACTGCAGACCAATCCTGGGTGAGTTGTTTAGACATAGCACAGCTTACCTGGAGCCAGCTCAGGTCAAACAGGATAAATCCTGGCTTTACAGGTCTGTAAAAAGATTGTTGCTGCCTAAAGTTATCAGTCTTTACTACATGGTGTGCAGTTGAATAAAACTTGCAATTTCCTTCAGAATTTGTGTATTTTTGTCCTTAGCATGCCACAGTTACAATATCATGCCTAAATCACTCTAGAAACTGGGTTTGGATCTGATTTATACAGGTACTTTGAAAATATAAGCCATTAGCCAAGTAGTATAGTTTCTTATCCCAGTAGTGGCTGGCCCAATAACATTGGTAGAACAGTTCTTACTGCTCCCATGTTTTTCCCTATTCACAAAAGGACTTATGTGCTTGCTAGATGAGTGTTGAAGTAAAGCACCAGCACATAAGTGCTTTGCTGAACAGGGATTGATTAAAATACATACTTTGGGGCCTTACTTAATTATGTGTTGGGGACTGCATAATTGGCACTATACTGAAGACATCTAATAGCTTTCTTCTGATAAATCTGTGCATGCACAGTGGTCCTGAACTGTAATTTAGCATGATAATGCCAGCTTCTTCAAAGCCCATGGAAAAAAAAGCAGAAAGACATTTGGCTCTCTCAGTCCTTGTGAGCTGACTGAATTAGTGATTGCAGTCTCTGATCTGATAAAAAGCAGCTTCAGTGTGTTTTTCCACTGAAGTAGCTTCTTTCTTGAGTGGAATGAAGGAGGCCCTGCACAGCTGCCAGAGACTGAGCTTCCCAAGTTAACAAGGTAGATTTTCAGCCACTAGTCAGGCTCAGGCTGACAAACAGTGGCACAAGACAAATTCACTACTGAACTTGAAGAGATTATGATGCCTTAAATGTTTTAAATAGTAGTCCAGCACCTGATGGGCGACACTCACTAAAGGCTTGGGTATAGTCAAAGAGATTAAATTATTTCTAAGCCCTCTGCTCTCTGTTTTCAGGGTGAGTTGAAAGTTACACTGCACTAACAGAAACCCATTTGTGCCTGTTTTCTTTTTCTCCTCCTTGCAATATAGAGAGAAAAAGACAAAATCTTGTGCTATAGAGTGCAGGTATGTGTTGATTCTACTAGCAGAAAGAGGCAGAGAGAGAGAGAGAGACTCTTGAGGAAAGTGGAAGCTGTGATCCAAAGGCTGCACAGGTCAGCTCTCCAAATCGAGTCCTGGCTGTAACTGCTGGCTTGTCACTCCCAGCCACAGACAGGGCTTAGAACTTCTCTTCCCTGCTGCTGTCTTTCCTCTCTCAGTCAATTCTGCAGGACAGCTCTCATGTCTCTGTGCTAAAAAGAGCCCAAACAAAGACTTGTGTTGTGTTGGGAAGAAATGAGTTTTTCTTTGCAACTGAGAAGGCATTGAATTTTACATTTGAGTATTCCTGGTGTTTTTGGACCTCAGCATGTGCTGTGTTGTGTAGTGCAGGGAAATAAGCCTGTGCAATATCAATACCCGTGTGTCCAAGGTCCTCTTTACTTCCAAGGGTCTGCAAAAAATAGACTGGTGAAGCAAAAAGTCATGAGGATGTTTAAATTTGTTAAGAAAATTTGCATTTGACAAGAAGAGCTTTTGAACATCCACCATGAAAGCATGGAACAGTTACTGGGAAGGATTACTTGATACCTTGACCAGCCAGTGCTTCACAGCTCATGGGAAGAGGGGGACACTGCTTGCCCTGAGGCCCATCTGTGGATATTTGCCATGGGGTTCATCCTACCAGCCAAATATCCAGGGCCTTGTTAAGGATGTTTTTTTCCACTGGGGAGAGCTGATGACTTTGGCAGATATTTCTTCACTGTTTATTTACCAGAACCATAAAAAAAAGCCAAGTATTGCTTTCCTAAAGCTTACAGAAGTATGCAGTAGTGGAGGCTTTTACTACTAGCAGTTTATTATTCTGCAGCAGTCTGTCCACAATACGGTCTCTTTCCTCACTCAAACTTATAGGAAAAAATATTTTACTTATTTTCAATAAATCTGAAGGCTGTTAAATTGCAAGGGAGTAGGTTTACATGGAGATCTGTCTTGTCACAAAATGAAGGGGGGGGAGAAGAGTTTGTCTTGTGCATACCCAAGTCCTACAGTGAGAATATTTTTCTGTGGGAGCCAGAATCCAAAATCAATGCTCTGCTGTAACTGTTGCAGAAAGATCAGATCTTTTATTGGATCTTCCCCTGTGCATGGAAGGACCCTGCCTGCTAAGTTGTCAGAACTCAAGGGTCACCTGGAATGCAACAAGCCTGCCACAACAACTCTCTTTTGACACATGCAACGGGAATCCACTCAAATATTTTCTCGTGGTTCTACAATGGTCTTTTTGGTTTTCCTGCTCCTTGCCCAGGCCTTCAGGAAGATCAGTGCTGTGCTTGTTGGCTTCTGCAGTTTTGGTCTTCAGGTCTCCTTGAGTGAACAATGTAATACCAGGGCCAGAGGTACTGATTGAAGTCCAGATCTGTGATGGGAACTATGAACGACCTTCACGTTAGAAATGCTCACATTTACTACCAGTCGTACCTTGTATATTGCTATTGATTTTGAGAGTTTTTGGAGATGTGGAAATCGTTATTTTTGGGGGAAACAAAAAAACCACCACCCTCAATCATGTCTTCTTGAAAAGGAATATGTTGCATTGTTAGGATTTACTTACAGCACCTGCAGCAAAGGCTGAGCAGGTGAGCCACTGCTTCATGTGGCAGCACAGCTCTGCTTATGGCTTTGCCTGCTAAAGGGAGAAGCTTGTTGTGGGAGACAGCATTTGCCAATTTTTCCTGTATTTATTATATTTTCAAGCATTAAAGATACTGAATATATACTTTTTTTCTTTCTTTATTGTAGCTTCTGTTGCTGAAATTATTTTCCTGGCAGCTTCTCTAGTGCTATTCTTGCATTGGCTTTGCACATGGGTAGGACCAGCTTGCATTAAAAGAGGTTAAATAGCTTTCTCTTGTTTATGAACATACTGCTGACATAAATATTTCAATATCATTAAGTGGTTGCTCCTCTTCATGGGAGTGCTAAATATGATGCAAAACTGAAATAAAAGTTACATTAGGGAACTCTAGGGAGCAGTAAAAAAATAGTCTTTAAAACAGGAGCAGAACTGTAATTTATGTTTTTCTTAATTCTGTTTCCCAGGAAATTATCCAGTTTTATGGTCTAAAAAGAGTGATCTTGTCCAAAGGGGAGGCATATTTTTCTAAATGTTGTCTAACTTTAAATCAGGACTTACTGTTCCTTGAACAAAGTGGAACAGATGTTAGAACAGCCCAAAAGAAAACAAAGCATCTCTGACAGTCCCCTGAAGTTAAGCAAATGGCAAAAAATTGTTAAATGGAAGGTAGGAAATGGGATATAATTTTCTTCAGGGGGGAAACAAACCCCCAAACAACAACAAAAAACCAAAAACCAGCAACAATTTCAGGAGGTTTGGGAAGGGTGAAAGCTACAATCCAAAGAGCTGTGGTTGTTTTAAGAGTACTCCTGTGATCCCTTCATAGTCAATAGAAGCTCAGTCCTCAGATTACAGACTCAGTCACCACCACAGAGCAAGTATCTGCAGCAAGACAGAGAGGTTGTGTTTGTACGGTGCTTCCGTGGGAAGAAAAAGGATTTGGGGCTCGTGGCTCAGCTGCAGCAACTTCCACCTGTGCCATGAATGGAAAGTTTTTTGGGCCATGCTGTGTGTATGTGCCCATACTCACATTAAACCTGTTGAGCTTTAATGTCCAAGCACGAGTGTTTCCTGAGAGAACAGGAGCTGCATGAAGGTGTACATATAGGCAGGGCACAGGGATGTCTCCACGCCCTCCTCATCCCACAAAGCTGTCCAGATCCCTGTATCCCCCACTATTGCATCTCTCAGTAGGAGCACACAAGAGGAATGGCAGGCATCTAAATTTAATGAAGGGTGTACTGCAAATACAGTAGGAGGAATGTTAATGTGTTGAGAGTTAAGGAGCTAATAGAGAATCACGAAACTTCTGGGAGTAGACAGTGGTGAGGGTTTAAGAGTTGTGAATTATTAACTTACTGCCATGAGATGAGAGAGGCACAGTGCAACTGATCCTCTCCACTGTTCCTTCCCTGCTATGTGTGACTTACATCCGCCTCAGATTACAGAATCTGCTGTAAAAATTAAATTGCACTGCTAAAAACATTGCAAGGACAAAGCCAAAACACTGAAGGATGCTCCCACCCCTCCAGATGCTGGTGCTCTGAATATTCATCCAGCAGTTCAGATTTGCACCCCAGGGATTTCTTCTGCAATTTGGTGACAATCTCATTGTTCCTTTGGTCCCTGCATCTCCCTCACAGAGCATCTCTTCTGATACATTCCTACAGAGACAAAAAGTCTGTGTAAATGAGCATAGCCCCATCAGTCAGACACACTCTGTTGTAGCCAGGCCATGTGAGATATTCACAGCTCCTTGCCAGTCCTCTGGCTGTGTGTCCCCAGTAGTCTCCCACTGAAATTGTCCCTCTTCAAGTACCTGGATGATGCTTCCCTTTTGCCAGCCAGATGGGATGCTTTAGTTCAGCTTTGCCATGAGAGGGGATCAAGTGCTGTTGAGCAGAATCATTCCCTGTCTTAGCTCTGTGCATCCAGATGTACAAGAGAGCAACCACATGGACCCCTCTCTTCCCTGCATCCTAGATACCTGCTGTGACTGTCAGGAGGTGAGTTGAATCAATAAATGACATACAACCCTTTTATTTTCAGCTGAATTTTCAGCTGTCAATACACCCTGCTGTAGCCTGAACAAAAGGGCTTGAAGTGTTACTCCCAGCGTGGCACTGAAATGCCCAGAGAGATGGTGGGACATGATTTTGAGCTTGCATGACTTTGATTCTTTGCTGCCTCCTGTGTAACATCTTCTTCATGCTGCTGTTACCAAAAGGCAGAGTCAGGGATTGCTCTTGCAGCAGATTTCAGGCTGAAAACAGCCTGTTGACAAATGGTGCTGGGTAATACAGAGCTCATTTGTGTTCTGCTTTGGTCATCTCTGCTATCAATTACCACTTGGTTCTGGTTTCACTATTACCAGGCCACTACAGAGACCCTGGTGTGAAGTGCAATGTAAATTAAAGACAAAGAGGTTTACCCAATAATTCATTGCCTTTCTCACTTGTAATTTGGCATTGGGAAAATATCACTTCCTAATATTACATTTGGTGTGTGGCCAAATACTACATTTAGGTGTTCATTGTCCTCTGCTTACCATTTGCATGAAGAGATAAATATTGCTCGTTGAGTCACTATTATTACCTTAGAAATAGTTCAGCTGCCCTAAAAACTTCCTCCTTAATTGCAGTGGGCAAAAGGTGTGTCAAGTAGAGAAAGCAAAGCAGCTAGCAGAGGGGATGCCACCTGCCCTTTCCTTGTACACAGCTTGATTAATTCTTATTGTTCAATGCCTGGAGGGAAATGTTGCGCATCACTTCTAGGTAAATATCGTAGGGCATGACTTAATTTTTAATACTGGAGACTATGACACTGCATTTATTATCACATTCTTAGCTATTGCAATTTGTTTTTCCTGACAGGCACAGATCCCAGGGTAGCTTATCTCACAAGGACATTGATAATGAGGAAATGCTTTCTTCAGAATAGGAACTCTTTGTGGTAAGATGAACAAAAGAGCTTCTCCTTAACACTGTTCCCTTCCCTCACTGACTCTGATAAGTGAATAGAGGGGTGGATCACAGCTTGTGTTATTTATGAGCTTGTCATCTGCAAAGTGGCAGGGAAATGTGGGGGCAATGACAGCCTATAGCAATGGGTATAACATAGCAAGTGTATGGGGGTTTTATAGGGGAGACAGGAATATTTGTATATGATGTTGCATTTTGAGTATCTTCATGCACAAATCTATAGTGAGATGCCCCCAGCCAATGCTTTGTGACTAACAATACAACATTTAAGTAATGAGTAAATCATAGGTTGCCCCAAGAAGTCAATGCAGTCATGACTGTGGCTTATAGTGAGCAGCCACTACCTCTGACAAGATTAACCTCCTGAATGCCTGGTCACAGCTTTCCCTTCTCCCACCCTGCCAGCCTTTTTAACTTGTTTTTGGCATGAGGATTATTTTTCCTCTGTGTTTTCTAAGAGCCACCCACAAGGAAGGTTGGTTTGACAGTGGTGCTTCTTTGACCTGGGTGCTGCTGTGTGTGGGTGAGCCACGAGTGGTCCCTCCTGCTGCCAGAGTGCTTGTGTCAAAGCCACAAGCTGGTGTAAATGCACAGCTCAGACTGTGGCTGTATCCTTGGCATTTCTCTTCTTTGCTGCTAATGAGCAGAAACAATGCTGGGAAGATGACATAGCTTGTACAATGGTTTGTTCTGCTCAGAGCTGTTCAGAAACTGGAAAGTGAATTTTGTTTGCTAACCAAGTGAGCCTCTGGCTCACTTGTTTTTCTGGCAGAGCAGAGAAGACACGGGCCACTTGTTTGCTTCCTGGTTTCTATGTGAGAGCATGGTGACATCTGTTCTGCTTGACATTGTCTGTGCCATGTGCAGGATGCTGAAACACAGGTTTTGTGACTGCTGCCTCGTTGGGGACTCCAAGAAAATTAGATAAATGTCTCACGAGATTCACCTGGTTGGGAAAAAAATATTTAAATAACTGCACAGGGCTGCAGTGATGCCATTCTTATTTCTTAAAATGAGAAAGCAGGTTGCTTTGATTTTGGCCCTTCCACCTCTGCTATGCCTGGATTTTGTCTCACACCCAGGCTGATGGTTAGCACTGAGGAAGAGAGGACAGGCGGATTTCCACAGTGCTCTGGGTAGCATTTATACCAGTGCAGATGTACCAGTTTGAACACCAAATAATAGTAGATGGAGATACTTTAAACTTCACAAGAACTGGCTATGTCTGCATTAGGAAAGACAACTCAGAGGAGCTGATGCTGAGCACCCCCTATAGCTCTGTACCATGATAAATTTTATTTCAACCCAAACTTAACCTGGTGCTCTGGAGTGAGTGTTACCACCTTACGTGTAGCTTGAGGCTGTCCAAAGGACCGGCCCTTGGTTTGTGTTCCTACACCCCATTTGGAAGTGGGATTTGGACTGGATTTGCTGAATGCCTGGGAAAGAGCTGCTGCTGTAGTTTCCTCCAGAAGAAATTCATTTTGCCCATGCCAACACTACGCTGAAGACCAAACCAGTGTGTTGGAAGATGGGATCACTTTGGGATTCATTTCAAAACCTCCTTGCTGCTCTGAACCAAACAAAATACACTAATGCAGATACAAACGTCACGAGTGAGACATGACTGGGAGTTTATTCACATATGCCCTGTCCCTATTGACTAGAACAAATCCACCTGCTCCCACACCCTTTTTGCTTTGGCTGCAAATGGGGAAAAAGTAAATTAAAAATGCTATGGCACATAGGAATTGTACTGGAGGTGAGTTGTAAACACTTTCTTTATGAATGGACTGGGTGAGCCACGGTCTTGAAGCTGTAGGGGATTCACCAGTTGCAGCCCATGAAGGGATGGGCAACTCAGCCAGCAGTCTGGCCCAAGTACCAGGACAGAAAAAACAGCACTAGAAAATGTGCACTAGAAAGTGCTGAACCACATTAGAACCTGTATTTCTGGGCAGACTTTTTGATATTTCTCTCTTTCTTTTTCCCCTTTCCCTTTTCATACACATTGGTTTAAGCTTTTCATTTAAAATCTTAAATTATCTTAAGAGAATGCTTTGAATGAACACGATTTTCCAGTATAAGGCCTTCATTAAACATTTTTGATTAGCCATGTTGATTGTTGAATTCTTAAAGCTTTCTTCTTGGCATGGTAATTCAGACTCTAGGAAGAAAATTTCCTATGAAAGGACTCAGTGGTTGGCTATAAAAAAAATGCAAACAGATGCGGTTAGGAATAAAATCGCACCATGATGTCTTTTAATTCCATATTAATATGGAATTGAATAATAAAATAGTAGCCTAATGTTTTGCATGCTGCAGTTCTACATACCCATAATTCAGCCTGTAATGTTACCTGGCTTTCTTAATCTCATCACAGTATAAAATTCGAATTCCATTATTGGAATTAAATTCCATTTCTGCTACACTTTATGACTGAGTCTGCCAGGCAGCACTGAAAACCTTCAGGACAATTTACTAGAAGCTACAAGTGCTGTTTTTCTTTCAGCATAAGACACAAATTAGACAAAACTGCATCTTAAAGTAATGTGGATAATATACAAAAGCTGAGACCTATTAAAAAAAAAAAGGGCTTATTTATAATTAAGAGTAGGATAATCACTAAGCCTATAAAGCCATCATCCAGAGCTGATAGTGTGATTTTTGTGTCACAGATATTCTGGTTTTTTTTAGGAATCTGTAATCTTTCAAAAGCCATACAAAACCCTGGAAGCTCTTTAGGAGAATTGCTTACCAACCTATCTTGAATACATCTAAACCAGGTTTAATTTACAGTCATCTTTTGGCAAAGCTTCTCTATAGGCTCCGTTCCCCCTGGCTCACTCTTATATCTAAGCATTTCTTATAGAACATTCTTCTTGGCTTTAATGCTACACAAAATAAATATATAATTGTGCTTATTCCTGTAAGTCACGACCATTTCCATAGGATGAAACACACGTGTGATTTGTTTGGATTTTGTGTTAACATGGTGACTGTTGCTGCTCCAAGTGCTCTGCAGACAGATTGCTTTTGGCTTCAGCAAGAGGCTTAAATTAAACCCACAAAAGAGAGACCATCAGATAATTCCAGGGTTCTTTTGTTATATCTAAGCTGGGCTTTTTAGAGATGCCTCAGTGAGGTGCAATGTTTCTAAACCGTAAAAGATTTTACTCATTTTCTACAGCACATTAAGAACAAGATTTGGAGCAAATGTTATGTGGATAGTTAGTTTGTGTATCTACCAAACCATAAATTTTGTGTTTAAAAGCAGAGGTAGATTAGATTTTTTAACAGGAGCTGATGTTGTCTGGTTGTTTACTGGAAAACGAGGTTTTCTTTTGAAAATGCTCGTCTGGCAAAGCTGTGTTGGCAGAGGTCAAGGCTTTGGGAAGCACCGTGGGCTCTGTGCAGCACTGGGGGATGGAGCCTGATCTGATGTGTCCTAATCACAACCTCTGGGGACTCACTGGCTTTCTGCTGCCAGGCCACAGCCATGGGGAGTAGTCGAGACCTATTAAGAGAGGTTGCACAGAGAAGTGCAGAGAAAAGGTCTTATTTTAGATGATTTCCCAGGAAAACAGCATTTCCTTTGGCAAATCATGTGGGTTTTTTTATCTCAGATGTTTCTGCTGCTTTGCAGTGTACTGTCAGTCATCGCAAACCTCAATTTATTGGTGAAAATGCTGCATGTTATCACTTTTTATATATTTCAGTACATTTTGTTTTCGTAAACCTAGTCATAAAAATCCATACCTGTTCCACTGGCAATTTTAATAGAAGTTCAGCCTTAGCAGAATATGTATTCAGCAAGCTGCTGCATCTACCCAAATCCTTTCACAGAGAAAAGTATTCTTTCTGTGGCTGCATTAGAGATAGGAAAGGATGTAATAAATTTCACATTTTAAAAAAGTTGAGAAAAGTGATGTTGAAGGTTCTGGAAGCTTGTGTATACTCATTGTATTGAGCCACTATGTGTGAGATATTTCTAACAAAAACTGTTCAGATCCAACCTTTTATTAAGGTTTGGCCTGTCAGTGTTTGGGACCTTAAAAGTCAACCTTTTATTCCCCCTACAGAAAATTACTGATTCGGGGCAAGTTTATTTTATTTGCTATGAAATTGGGTATCCAAGAGCCAACATATGTCACAGAATGAAACTGTTTTTGAGGTTTTTTTGCTCTGAGATGTTTTTAGGTAAGTTATATTTCTGACTGAATAATTTGTTCTCTGTTATTTTTTGTTTGTTTGTTAGTTATAACTTGGTTTTCACTGAATCCTTTATGTCCCAGACTTGAGCACACCCCAGATAAGGCTATTCTACTTCTAAGAGAGCACCTTGTAGTCTTTAGCATGCAATTTAAGCACATAATTACTATTCAGTCAAAAATGTCTTTTTGCTATCTTCGTCTTTGCCACCACTAAAGAAAGTGGTGATTTTTAGAAAATATTTGAGATTCTTTCAGTATACATGTAATTATCTGTGTGGGTGTGCCTGAATCTTCTGCTGTGCTGAAGGCTGACAAATGAATTTCCTATAATTTTGAAACTCCTTTGGCACATGGCAAGTGACGTACGTTACATAAACATGCAGATCAAAGGATGTCTTTCTAATGGTGCTCTGCTGTGTGACACTGTGTGGGAATGAGGCACCTGAGTGGAAGAAAATATTTATTATTTTTTTCCTTTGAACATTAGGTGTATTAAAAATAGGAGCTCCAAATGAGGTCGCATTTTTGGAGGCTCTGCCATTTATTTGACTGCAGTAACCTTTTTACACCTGTAACTGTTCCAAATGAAGTTTCACTGCTGCCTGGCAGATCATAATGCAATGGATTACTTTCCTTTGAAGTACAAAGAAAACAAACAGTTTTGGGAGACATTTTGTGTATCCATGATTTCAAGGATTAGCAACAACAAAGAATAAGCTATTTTCAGCCTTTTCATGTATTGCTTTTTTCTTTCAGTTGGACACGGTCTAGGAGTATGTGTAAGATACATGGAGGAAAAGCTGATAGGTGTTGGCCATGCACAAAGCTGGGAAGATGCATCCCCTTTTCTCTAAGTTGTGTCCTCCAAGGTTCACATTTAACTTTTGCAGTTGCTCTTGGGGTATCCATAGGAATGACTGGGCTAATGCTGAAGGACACTTCTATCCCTTCTGTAACCTTGTTATTTTCTATCTCCTCCAAGGCCTTTGGCAACAATGTGTTTCAACACTTTTGCTGTCAAAAAATATGGGGATTTTTATGATCTGCCCTGTTTGCATGCTGCCTTCTGATGATCCACCATGAGCAGCGCAGAAACTCTGCCTGCCTAAACTGCAATGAGGCCTAAGGCAATTATTGCTTTCCTCAGTGATCCATGGAAGATCATATCTCCACTCATTTAAGAAAATGCAAAGCTTTTCCTTCTTTCAGGGCTTATGTCTTGCCTTGTTGATGGGGTGGGAACATGTCTGGTATTGGTCATAAGCCCTTTAAGGCTCTAATGCAACCAACTGTAAGTACATAAATAATCCACTGATTTGGGTTTAGCTCAAGTTCACTTCATCTGCTTGTGCTCCCCTGTGTCAGCTTAGAGCTTCCCAGGCACTGCAGGATTGATACTTGCCAGGCATAGTCAGTCCAAAAGTTTTTGGAAATTAGAAGAGCATGTGCATGTGGTAATATTTATGCACTAATCTTTTTTTTTTTTTCTGGCCAGGCTGAGGCTATTCCAAGAAATTATTTCACAGTTCATTTTTGTTTTTTTTTTTTTTGCATGTCAGTTTGAGGTTTCTAGTGAAGTTTACGATCCACCGTTCTTAAAAGTATTGCATAAATGTAGGGTTTTGTCTAGAATTGAGAGTAGTGGACTTGATATTGAGCAGTAAAGTGTCTCAAGGATATACTTCACTAGTACCTAAATTCCAACTTTTTATATGTGATAAAATTACCAGATGAATAGCTTTTTCAGGATAGTCACCTGGTCTGTGTCCTTTGTTGTTTATACATCTGATATTTTTAGTCTTATTTACAACGTATGAGCAAACTTGCTTTGCTGCCTACAATGTATTTAATAGTTTTAGATTACACACACGTCATCTGAAGAGATGACACACGTATGCAGAAGGAATGAATCTTCAGATGACTGAAGAAGGAGTCAGTAGTGTTCCTTTCCTAGCAAGGAATTCAACAATTCAAGAGTGTTTAACTGCCAGTCTCATGTCAGCAATGGATCCAATCTAACGGGATATTCTTCTGAGCTTCCCGGATCCACAGCCTTTTTCATCTCCAAATGCCACCAAAGTTTTTAGAGAGGGAAATACCAGAGATTCAAAACTCTCAGAACTATTGCAGTGGTTTCCTGGTAAAAACACTTCTGAATGCAATTAAAAAACCTGGGCATTAGGATTCTAATGAGGGAAACTTCATGGGAATTGAAATGGGCTGCAAGTTGATCAACGGGTAAGCTGCGGTGCTTCTCTCAGAAATAAAATGTTTACTTGAAAAGACAAGCACTGATGAAGTGTTGAGTAAATGTAACACGTTAGATGAGGAAGGATAAGTGGACTATAACTTGGTGAAGAAGATGAGTTGCCCATACAAACACTTCAGAATTTTCCTGCCCCAGCAGTTATTATCACTGTACACAAAATCAAGAAGTATAAAACCAGAAGTGTAGAAAACTGTCAACATGAGCAATATATACACTGCAGTAGGAAATGTTGCATTCATCAGAAATGAACCTTTTGCTAATGTCTTCCTAACTGCAGATTTCCCCAAAGGATGAGTTGAAGCTTCACAGGGAGAAGATGACATCCAAGTACAAGAGATGATCTCCTTACTCTGAAACACATCTCAATCATATCTTTTCTTGCTCAATTACCTAGAGAGGCAAACAAAAATAGTTCATCAGCCATACTTGAGACAATAATAAATTATTTCATTGATGCCTTATGTAAGTCCAGGTGGAAAAGAAAAATCTACTGAAAGAACATTCTGCTTTTGTTTGCTCTGGTCACTAGTAAGGATATTCTAAAAACAGTGGTATCATCATTCTCTTAGTAAATTAATGAATTAACTGTACTGTTCCCCAGGATTTAGCATTTGGAAGTTAGGATTTGTTTCATAATAAGATGATCTGTTTACAAGAAACATTAATTTTGTTCGTTTGCTGCTCCAGCTTTGAACAACTTAAGTAGACTGGAGAGGTGGAGAAGTGTGGGTGTTTATTTTACACTGAGCTGGATAACTCTGTTGGTTGACTTTTCTACCTGGCTGTTAATACTAGAGAGAGTAAACAGAGAAAAGTTGACATGACAACACTGTATCTGCAGAACAGTATTGGAGAAATGTTTTTTGGATTTCTGCTTTACAGATACCAGAAGTGATTGCAAAAGCTGAGAGAGAGCAAAGAAGAATCTTCATGCTTGTGGCCACAGAAAAATTCAAAGAGCATTCTCTGAGTTTGCCTTAATGTGTAAAGTCATAGCAACAACTCAGTTTTCTGAGATGGGTTCACTGAAAGAAAGCCAGAGCTTTCTTTCTGTTGTTTGGCTTTTGCTTACTGAATGCAGGAGTATTTACAGAGAGTAAATCACATTTTCAGAAGCTTTTAGGGGGAAGCTAAACCCTTATTTTTTAGTTTGTGCTGTCAATTCAAGGAGGAATTATCCAGTCCTACAGAATTGGACAATTTTGTAGAAAAGAAGTTTTCCCTTTTTTTTTCTTCCCATCACCTTCTGTTGGAACATGGGCTTTTCTACATCCCAGACAGCTCTGACCAGCTTTGATCATTGCTGGCTTGGACAGCAAACACTGGGCTACCCCTCTGAATGTGTGGCACATGGACTATTCTCTCTTGAGAGCTGTCCAGAAACTACGTTGATATAAGTGATTAATGTCTTAACATGTTTATTGGACATATGTCAATTGTTCAGTGGCCTCAGGTCTAACCTGACTTCTGGTTTCAAAGGACTGCTGGGACCATTTACACAAGACTGATTGTAAATCTGTTGGAAATACCATGAAGCAATTTATCTGCTTTTCTTTTGTGTGTGTGTGTGTTTTAAGCATTGCTGCACTTCAGAGCAAAGTCCTAGACAAAGGTCTATTCCTGTCTCACCAGAATTAGAGAGTGTTCTGTTATTGATTCCCACAGAGGAAAGACTGAATCGTCCAGCATGCAACTCTGATTTTGTTCCTTCATTTTCCCAGTGCTGGCAGAGGGAGGATGTGGATGAGAGCAAAGTGGGTTCGAAAGCACCAACTGGGACATTGATTTTAGTTTTAGGTTGAAAATGACTGTGCTCCAGGTGCCTAATGAGAAATCCTTATATGAGGCCAAGCACTCAAGCCAGAGTTTAGCAGACCATCCTCACTGAGGAAAAATACACTGCACTGCAAAAGTGTGCTCTCTTGGTAACTTCTGGTGAGTTAAATGGGACTAAAAGAAATAAATTAAGTTTCTGAAGTGTGTGAGCCTCTTTGTAGCAATTTTTCCCCCTGACCAATGTATTTGGTGGTTGCTAAAAATAATTGTTGTAGCATGTGGTGCTAGCAGGTACAACAAGCCTTCATCTCCTTGCACTTATTCTGATAGCAGCTTTCCCTCAGCATACTTCAGATACATGTGAGGAAGCCCTCTTTAATTTGGTAAGAGCAAATAGCTGCAGAGGTATTTTAATGAGTTTAAAATTAGTTGTTATTAAGGCTTGCCCCTAGTCTCCTTAGGATTTCTGTTTAGTTCTCCTAATGCTGAGAGAACATTGTTCTTTTACCTTTAGATGGAGAACAGTAACTTTAGGACAGAAAGAATTATTTATTTATAGTTTATTTTTTAAGCTTAAATATTGTTGTAGTGAATACTTTCATGGCACTGATAACAATGAAAGGTCAGCCATAGATCATAGAATATTATGATGTAATGGATAATGTATTACATGCAACTGCATTTTCTTTTATTCTGAGTCGAGTTTAAATTGAATGTGACATTCAGATCAGTGAGAGGATTTTGATATAAAATGTCCTGTTATTCTCTAATGGAACACTAAATAAATACTGATGTAGGTGTTCCTAGATAGTAACTCTCTTTGGAGTATGTTCTATCTGACTGTAGAATGCTTTAGCTTTTACTCATAATAACATTTAATATGACTTTGTGTTAACACCTCCAATAAAAACAAAGTTTGGGCAGTCCAAGGCTGATCTTGAGGTCTGTGTTAATCCTGTGTTTAGCCTAGTGTTAACCCAATCCTGATTTGTTGAATGAGATGGATGAAACTGAGCTCTTCTCAATCTAGTTAAACACCTGAGGTATGAAGGCTTTTGTCTGTGAGTGTTGTATCATGACAACGTTTTTAGTCAACTAAAAAGAACATATTGGAAACCTTATTTGTCACAGGCAAGCACAAGTCTGTTCCCTGAGTGTGAGGATCCTCTGCTGTTGCCTGTTAAATCACACTGAGCAAATGGTCACTCACATCTGCCCAAATTTTGCTCAGTTCATATGCTCAGACCTTTGCTTCCCTTGTACATTAAATGTGGCTGGTCTTAAACTCTTGTCAACAGTTTGATTAATGAGTGTATAAACCTGTGATCTTGCAATACAAAAAGAAGGAGTAACAGTAAGAATGACTGAGTTTCTGTCAAAATGTATGAAGCACAGTTTAAGAAGACTTGTATCTGACTCTGAAGCCTTAAAGGTTTAAAGAAACACTCGCACATCTGTTAATAGTGGGTGAAGTCTTAATTCCAGTTACATGCATGAGAAATAGGAGACATTTTTTTTCTATTAGTAAATTACCTTAATAAATTTAAGGCTTGGCTTTGCTGAAGTGATTCTAAATTTACTGGGGTGAACAACAGGATTTCACCTAATGAAGGCTTCTAAAGGGCTGAAGTGAGTTGTCACTGGGACTTTGAAGAAGTGGAGGAAGGGTTTGACTGAAAAGCATAAGTACGAAAGCTAAGTACATTCTTCATTAGAAGAAGATGAGTTAATATTATTCATCTTCCCTTACTTTATTTTGGATTACTTGTAGCTGGGGACGGAGCGGAAATTCTGTGTTTTTTGAGAAAACTGAAGTGTACCTACTGAAGCTTTTGATTCCACAGAAACAATTATTTTTTCATTCGAACTGGCATTTTGACCATCTAGTCATTCCTCTGGCTGTCAGTGTATGCTGCAGCTCTGTGTATTTTCCCCTCAGTGCAAGCTTGTTGTACCATGTTGTGGCCCCGTTTCCTCACTGAGTAGCTGTGAGCGTGTCAACGCTGCCTCTAATCCACTGTGCTAAATCGATGGCCACCTTAATCCCCTTTGTGCTCCAGTTGAGGCCAATGCATTCTGAAATGAAGAAATCAATAGACAACTGATGTCTGGGAGGAGATGAAAAATGAAACTTGACTTGTGAAATAGCGCTACGTGATACACGTAAATATGATGGTGAAAATGGCCTTAGGTAAAATGGCTTCACCCAGTCTCCTACACCTTTACTACCGAACTGCTTGCATGCCTGCTAGATCAAGCAGAATTTTCTGATAGTTTTGCACCATTTCTTAGGCAGGTCACGGTCTTTGCCAGTCTGTTTTGTGTCCTTTTTCTCAATTTGACTCATTTTAGTAGTTTTTCATCATTTGCCTGTTATTCTGAGACTGAGCATTGTTCTGAGCCTGCCAACATCTCTTTCTACCTCACAAATTTCTCTTTTTATCTTTCTGTTGCTTCTGGCATCCTTCTCCCTTTCGTGCAGTGGTCCACACTTTTTGAATCATTGTCCTGTGTGCCAATTGCAATCCTTCTTCTTCAAATCTCATACATTTTTTTAAGGCTCTAACAAAATTCCCCTAGGCTCTAACCAAACCTTTTAAAACTGGTTGATTCCTCCTATGTTGACAGCAGCAGCCTCTGGATGAGTTTAAGTTGCTTTTCCTGAATATCATAATTCATTAAATTGAAAGATCTTACTGGTGAATATACTTCTTGTGTTTTAGCCTGCAAACTCTAAATATTAGTAAAATTGGCTTATGAGTGACTGTGAGTCAATTTGCACTGGGAAGAACTGCAGAAGTGAGATCCAAGCAGTGTTAAAAACATAACAATTTGCTCTGCGACTGAGCGAACTGAAATCTTAGTTTCCTGTGGCTTTACACTGTGTGGTTGGATTATCTCCATCAAATTAAGTGCAGGCTTTGACTGAAACTTTTCCTGAATTTCTAACAGCATTTGTAACGTACTGCACTCAGGGGGATTCTCTGATGTTTAACTCCATAATTAAAATCATGGTGAACTAATTTAAGTTTCTTTCCTCTGCATTGGAACCTCTTCTCACAAAACTTTTAGGGACTACATGCATCCAAGACTTCAATTCCTCTCTTCAAATTTTCACTGAATCTGGCTGAGTAGTTCTGATGTTCAGAGGATGCACAAAGCCAGTGCATCCCTCTTCTTCCCCAATCAACCTTAGAAGAATGGTTGGAGCAGGACTCATGATCCAAATCTTTTGAAAACTGATGGCAGTTTCCTAGTTATGGGGATGGTTGGAAAATTGTCTTCAAAAATCTCTGCTTGTCTTTTAGTGTAACATGTCAGTAACTCCCAAGAGATCCTTTCTCAATTACAAGTATCCCATCAGTATCCATCATCCATGGTCGTTCATTGGAAACCATCTTGACGTGTCAGAAGATGTAGAGAACAAGGCTTATTCTTGCTTTACATGTAACATGTTAAGACAATGTCATTCTAAGCAAACAATGGGAAATACAACTTTGCAAAATTAAATAATATCTACCCTTTTCACAGAGACTTATTTTGTAATTCCTGTAGAACTACTCCCTGTAAAATTAGAAAACATGGACAATTTATTTATAAATCATGTAAAAGGAATGTAATTTGCATTTTGGAAATTATTGGAGAGAAATCCAGATTTTTAGCAGCCAAAGGGCACTCGTAGTCTTGCTTTTGAAAGAGGTTCTGCTTATGTGGGTAGTGTACACATCTGGCTTTCACAGTTACTGGACAGCACAGAGGGACCTGCTCCCTTTGATTTAGGTTCTTATTCTGGATGGGGAAATCACAAAAGGGGTTTGGCAGAGTTTGGGCATTGTCAGAGAGTGGGAAGAAGTGGATTGCTCTTGTGTTTAGGTAAGAAATAAAATACTGATGTCTGCCCATCTAAGAATGCTTACTATGAAAACAGAAGGGACTGACTCCTCAGTTTTGACTCTCTGATGAACTCAGGAGTTCAATTTGTCCCGTTCACTGTGCTTGTCTCACTGTGTGTTGGACTTGAATGGACTTTGAAGCAGACAATACCTTCCTGTGCTGAAATCCCAGCTGATGGCTAATGCCTGTCTGCCTTGTAGAAATACCAAGTGAATTAAACCCAAAGAAAACATGGTTCCTGCTGTGAGGAACCACTTGGAAACCAATTTCTATAGTGCTTTCTGAACACAGCATTATTTTCCTCTGCAGAAACGAGGAGAAAGGGACTGCCTGTAAGAGTTTCCTGGAGTTTAGGCAATCCTGTGATGCATTAAGTCTCCCCAAATAAATGGTGGTTCCCTCCCCTCCCCCCAGAAATGTGTTCTGGAAAGATTTTTTTTTTAATTGGAAGGGGTGGCTGGTGCCTTTTATGAATCTGTAAGCATCCTGTAGTTATTAATTATTCTCTTCTAAAAATTTTATTTTGTTTCTTGCTCAAATTTGTTTCACTTTGACATTGGAACATGTTATGCCTTTGTCTGGTAACCTAAAGATCCTGATAAGTCAGAAAAATCTCTTTCTCTGAGTAGGTGTTTATAGACTAATTCTTCACTTAAGCCAAACTGAGCATTTTTAAATCTCTTGCTGAAAGGTTGATTTTACAGACCTTGAATTGTTTTTTCTTTATCTTTTGTGAACCCTTTCCTGACCTCTGCACTGCAAGAACAATGACAGAAATGTAACGGACTGATTTCCAGTCATGGTGTCTCCATGGTCTCATGAACAGGCAGTCCTATATTCCCATGGGATATTTCTGTTTGTAGAGGTCACAGTTACACAGCCACCCCAGACTGAGTTATAGAGAGGTGTATATTTATTCTTTTGGGCTCGATAATTTAATGCTTTGCCTCTTAAGCTTCCCTGGTACTTTAAGGGAATTATGACATCTTTCTTTTTGCCCTCTCCTCTTGCCTGTTTATCTGAAAATGTAGCAGAAGTTATTTTTTGAAGTGAGCAGTGCACACTTAGAGATGGAAAAGTCTCCCAAAATGTTTTGCTTTCCACTCTTCATTGTACCCCAGCCAAACCCTAAAAGCTGATGAAGTAGTAGTCTAGTATTCAGAGGAAGCCAGTAGGCAACTAATCCATATTCCTCATTACTTCATTGTAAATTCCTTATTCTGGTAATAGCAGGTAGCAGAGTTGAAACATTTTTTTACACCCACCAAATGTGTGATTAAGCCACGGAACCTGTTGCAGCAGAAAAATGTGAAAGCTGAGTGGGATGGGACAATTTCACGTAGAATTGCTTCACTTTTGGCTATTAAGCACAGTGATGCAGCTGCAGCCTTCAGCTCGGAAAGTTGCTCGTCATCCTCTTGCTAGGAGTGTACGTCTCGTGTTCCTGCGAAGGAGACTTCTGCAGAGCTGTGAGAGCCAGCTCAGTGGGCATTGATACCCCGAGGACAAGTTCCCACAGCACGTGATTCCTGCCACTGTCAGCTTGGATCACCACTGCTGGTGACAGGGGGAGGCATCCCTGCCAGAAGACATGCTGAGCTTCAGGGCTCCGGGAATGAGACGGCTTAAAACAAAATCAAATGAGAACAATGGGCGTGTAATGACTGCAAGACATTTGCTTCTCAGTGTTGCTTGAGTATCAACAGGTCTCTGTGACCTCTGCTCTGCAGCAAGCAGTGACCTGTTGCTTCAGCTAATGCTGAGGATACACTGCCCATGGTGAAACAAACCTCTCCAGAGAGAAGCAGCCCGGGGTGTACTTCTGGGTTCAGTCCTATCAGTCTTCCCTTTTTTTAGAAGCTCTCCAGCACAACACACTCCAAGGAAAGGATCTCAGTAATAGAGTTCAGGGAGCTATCAAGTATCTCCCTCTCTCTGGGCAGTAAGCAAGTGTATTTTCTCATTATTTCTCTTTGTTAGCACATTAATCTGAAACCAGAAAGAAAATGCGAACAAGTGCTAAGGGTGATAAGGGATTTGCTGATGTTTCACCAAGGCAGCTAGATTGCTGCAATACAGCTGGGATATAGGAGTATTAAAGTCTACTCTAAACTCTGTTTTACTATAATGATTCATAAAATATCAGTTCTTTGCTTTAAGAGTTTGTGGCTGCATAGTGACTATGAGTTTCTGGAGAAGGTATCTCTAAGCTGGGTACTAAGACTAACTTATAAAATTGAAAGAAAATGAGTGGAAGAGATTTATTTCTTTTTAAGCTCAAATATGATTTTTCTGGCCCTAGATTTTTGAGTAAAAATTGAATATAAATCTTAAGGAAAGAAAAAAAAGTGGTCTATAAATGTAATAACTTGCTAGAGCCCTTTACGAACCCTCAGTACAAACAATGCTTCTTGTGATAGCTTTGAAGATGGAATTTGGGTCATATTTCATGTACTGATGAATATAATCCCACCAATACAAAGACCTACCACCTAGAACTCATATTGCACTTTGTTATTTTGTTCAACTATAAGTCTGCAAGTGTTTTGTTGAGGGGAAACAAAGAACAGCAAAAAAAAATGGATTATAATCATTTTAATTGAGATCTTTGTTTCACTCATTCCACTGGAAGTGAACTCTTTGTAATGAAACCATGTCAAAGAGCCAGGTCTTTAACTGGTGAAAGTAGTGATTCTCTATAGGGCAGCTCCACAGAAATCAGCAGAACTGCTTCAGAGAGCCCCAGCAGAGGGTCTGCTCCATCTGTTCAGTGTCAGGACAGCTTAACACAGGTTTGATATCATTCTTCCTAGGCTCAGTTTACCATACAGCTCTTAAGGGTGACCTCATCCAGTTCAGCTCTAGGTGTCTGTAACCGAGTGATTTGCGGGTAAACCCGGACAGCCTGTGCTCCTGTCGATCAGCAGGTCAGGTGAGCTGGACCCTAAAAGTGATTGTTCCAGGCAGCTGGGTGAAGTATGAAGTAGGCATCTAACCTTCAAAGGGAGGTAGAACACGGATATGTGTTTGTAGATGGTTATGAGATTGTTTTGTTCTTGATCCACATCTGAAAGGAATGTACCCATATTAATGAGAATGTGTCCTGCCTTTGAGCAAGGGGTCATACGTGGGATATTTTACCTGGTGTAATATGTTGACTGGTGTAATGTTGGCTATCACCAGTCCCATCCAGTGCATGGACCCTGCTGATACCAAGATACTGATAACATTTCACCTTCTCTCCTTTTCTGTAAATATCCATCCCCTGAGGACCTACACAATGGTTAACACCCAACTGTCAGTCCAGCAGAGTTCTAGAGACATCCTGCTGTTCCAAGATGGTGAAACAGGATGGCAGTATGTCTCTTTATAAAAATTCCCTGTGACACCATTTGTGAATCAATTCAGTATGCAAAGAAGTGTCCTGAAACAGGAGAGATGCTTTCCTGTTTTCCATTCTCCTCTGATATTGTGTGTGTGGGAAGCAGCTGTTGGAAGGCCTGCAGGAGCTTGAGAATTTGACTGAAAGCCATAAAGTTGTACAAAAGCTTTGTACAGTTTCCACTGGAGTCTGGGCTGCAAGTTTATGATGAAACCTGAAAACTTCATCTGCCTATTACCTTTTCTGATGTGAATGCTGGGAATATTCTGGAACATCTAGTTTGAAGTATTAAAATATATCTGAAAGGAAGAGGTATAAATACTTTCCTGGAATCCAACCCCATACGAGAAATTAATTACAGAAAATAATTCTCAGCAGCATCTATCCATACATCTGTTTGCATCTAGAGCTGCTGTTTGTTGTCATTCAGAAGAGCTTTCCAACTGTTTTACCCTATCATGTTAATTAAGGTGATGTTTTCATTAGTTTGAGTTCACATATTGTTTTAATCTAGGTTTTTGAAGAAAGAGATTTCAGTAGATAATGGAATGTGGGCAGCACAGTGGAGGCTACAGGGAGCTCATTACCCTTTTCTCAATTCATTGTGGCTTCATCAGTCATTAATTCCACTTTAAGCTTCCCTGTTGTTAGAATGTACATTGCAAGTGACTTTATTTTTCATATTCAACAATGTGCCACTTTCCATACATAATAGAAAGGTAGAATGTAATTATTGGCAGCATTAGAATACTTCAAAAGATTAAGAGAGGTGGAAGAAGGCTCCCTGAGGAGAGTGCTTTTGAAAGTGTTTGAGACAGCAACATAAATAATCTTGCAAGGCTGAAGAAAAAGGCAGTGAAAAAAAGAGATGATGCTGAATTTGCTCTCATATCACAAAGTGATGGAGTGAGTTAGATCAGAAGAGGACTCTCTGGTCTAAGTCCTTTCTTAAAGCAGGGCTGATTTCAGTGTTGGGTGATGTTGCTCAGGGCCTTTTTCGATTTGGTTATGAATATTTTCAAGGATGGAGATTCCCCATCCTCTGAGAACACTGATCTCAAGCTTGACTACCCTCATGATGATAAGCTTTTTCTTATATTTAATAGGAATTTTCCTTGTGGTAACTAGCATCTCTTACCCCTTCTCCTGTTGCTCTTCATCTGATTTTGTCTGTCTTCTGGCTATAACCACTCCATTAGGTAGTGAAAGACAGTAATAAGATCCTCCCTTAAACCTTGTCTCTCTTCCAGGCTGGAGTGAACCAGCTTTTTCAGCCTCTCATGGTACTTTATGTACTCCAGGCCCTGGAATATAATGGTGGTCGTCTGCTGTGCCTGCGTCCCTCCTGTGTTTGGGAACCCCAAGTGAGATGCAGTACTCCATATGCTGCCTTGCAAGCGCCAAACAAAGATGAAAAAATCACTTCCCTCGACTCACTGTCTGTGCTTTTGCCCAGTATTTGGTGGGTTTTATTTGCTGCAGTGGTGCACTGCTCACTTGTCCTCAATTTGTCCATCAGCACCAATGGGTCCTTCCTTACCTGTGGAGCTGCTTTCCAGCTGATTGGCCTCCAGTCTGTGCCTCTGTGAATATTATTCCTTCCCATGTACAGGGTTTAGCATTTGCTGAACTGTGGGAACACTGACAGTTCATTTCTCCAGTCTGTTGAGTCCTCTCCAACTCTTTCTTGCCATCCTTCACAGAATCACAGAATATGCTGAGTTGGAAGGGAACCACAAGGATCATCGAGTCCAACTCTTGGCCCTGCACAGAACCATCCACAAGAGTCACACCACATACCTGAAAGTATAATCCAAATGCTTCCTGAGCTCTGGCAGGGTTAGTGTCATGACCACTGCCCTGAGGAGCCTGTTCTAGTGCCCAACCACCCTCTGGATGAAGAACTTCTTTCTAATATCCAACCTAAATCTCATCTGACACAGCTTCAGGCCATTCCCTCGGGTCCTGTCGCTGGTCACCACAGAGAAGAGATCAGTGCCTGCCCCTCTTCTTCCTCTCACGAGGAAGTTGTAACTCCTCCAGGCTGAACAGACCAAGTGCCTTCAGCTGCTCCTCATACGGCTTCCCCTCAAGGCCCTTCATCACCTTCATTGCCCTCGTTTGGACACTCTCTAAGAGTTTAATATCTTCCTTATATTGTGGTGCCCAGAACTGCCACAATATTCCAGGTGAGGCCACCCCAGTGCAGAGCAGAGCGGAACAATCCCCTCTCTTGCCTGGCTGACGATGCCTGATGCCCCCCAGGACACAGTTGTCCTTCCTGGCTGCCAGGGCACTGCTGACTCAGATTCAACTTGCCATCAACCAGGACCCCCAGGTCCCTTTCCTGGCACTCCTTTGCAGCATCTCATTCCCCAGACTGTCTATACAAACACCCAGGGTTGCCCCATCCAAGGTGCAGAATTGGCACTGTCCCTTGTTGAATTTCATATGGTTGGTGATTGCCCAGTCCTCCAATTTGTCGAGGTCTCTCTGCAAGGCCTCCCTGCCTTTGAGGGAGTCAACAGCTCCTCCCAGTTTTGTGTCATCTGCAAACTTGCTCAGTAAGGACTTCCAGTCCTGTGTCCAAGTAATTTATGAAGATGTTGAAGAGAACAGGGCCTAAGGTAGAGTACAAGTCATCACAGGCCTCCTCAGTCACCACAACCTTCCAAAGATGTAGACAACAGATTCTTAATACATCAACTAGCACTTTTGGATGCATCCTTCCTGCTTTCATATGCTTTGGAACAGGCTTATGTAGTCCCTAACACGTGCTTCACTGCCCTTGACTTTGCCCTAAACACAGGGGTATGGGAGGACTGAGGGAAGACCTTTCAGTTAAGAGTAAGGCAATGAAAGCACCAAATAGCTCAGATATCTCTATGTGGAGGATCAATGTCCATACCCACATAAATTTACACACATGTGCTCATGTGTTTGTATCCATCATTCACCTGATTCACACACAGGAGACAAAAGGCACAAACACAAAACCTTGTAACTTGACATCCTTGTCTCCTTGCAAGACTGCAAAAGGACTACATGCATATTAAGGCCCTCACCTGGGAGCTGGAAACAAGTTCCCAGAATGGATTGGTGACTGATTTATGGCCAGGCTATGTTCAATTAGTAGATCTACTATCCTCTATTGGTTCCTTATGAGGTGTCACTGCTTGGTCAGATCCAGAAGTGAAGGATTCCGCTAGAAAGGTGAAGTGATGGCTGGTTATAAGTCAGTCCTCTGGCAAATACGTGCAAAGAAAGGTAGGACAGAGAACTAACAACTATCTGGAAAGCTGAAGTATAATCTTGACACAGTCCTATAACTCCCAGAGTATATTAGGTGCTGAAATTCTTACTCCTCATTTTCTTGACGAATGATGCAACAAGAGCAGAAAATGGCTAATATGAATCTTGTCTCAGATTACAGCAGTAATAAGGAGTGATGTAAACTTAACTCATTCTTGTTGCAGAGTACTAAAGAGTGTGACTTGAACTTCAGGAGCAGTGTGCAGGCAGAACAGAAACTGGCTGTGAAATAGCTCTTTATTCCTCCTCCTTCGTGATTTTTGAATTCTGTTTAACAAGCGTGGTCTTTGTGTAATACTAAAAGTGACAGAAAACAAATGCTTCTTGGCTGTACATTTTGGCCATCAAAGACAATTTTATTTAGAGGGTGGTCATTTTGTAAGGATCATAGAATCATAGAATTTGGTTTGGATTAAAAGGAACTTTTAAAAGTCATCTAGTCCAACTCCCCTGTCATGGTTGCTCAGAGCCCGTGTCTAACCTGGCCCTGAAGGTTTCCAGGGATGGGGCAACCACCACCTCTCTGGACAACCTATTCCAGTGTTTCACTGAACATTATTGTAACAACTTTCATACTAAAAAGTTTCTTCCTTATAGTCAGAATCTACCCACACAGGACATGAAACACTTGTTCACAGATATCATCTTCTAGCCAGACTCAGTGTGGGTTTGCTCTATTTAATAGTGAAATTCTGCAGAAAACACAATATATGATATAGAAGCCATGGCAGAATGAGGCTTCAGTTCCTGGAAAACTCTCTTTACTTGTCTGACTTTTGATCCTTTTCTATATTTTCTAAATAAAATATTATTAAACTTGTAAGCTCTAATGATTCCAATAACTGGCATATAGCCCTTTATGAAACTTTGCTTTCATACAGTTTTAATGTATCTCAGTGTCTTAAGAGAGGGCACAGTCTTTCTAACCCACGGTTTTGCAGTCCTCTGGGGGAACACGTTGCTGAACTGTCAATACAAGGATTATAAGGTGCCTGCATGTTTCATTTCCTTCCATCAAAAGCCTTCTCTCAAAAGCTTGATTCCCTTAAATGTCTTGTCTTCATGTCTCCTTAGTGACTGTGATTGAAATGATTCTTTCTGAAACATGATAACTTGGCTTAGCACTGTCCATTTTACCAATTTCTTGCTGTTTTAAACTGTGAAAACAATTTTTTTAATTCGTTCGAAATGTTTTGTCTTCAGCATCTCTGTTCTTTTGGTACATCAGTGTTTCTTTAATGCCTCCATTTATCTGTGGCCAAATGAGAACTATCTTGCTTTGTTGTGATTTTCTGATTCTGGTATTCATTCTTTTTTTAATTTCCATCACTTTAGGAGTTGGTTTGTTCAGCGCTGGAAAGCATCCCAGACAACAGTGTTAGAATTTTGATAGTAGAAACATGCACAAAGACTGATTCTCTTCTGTTTGCAATGTTACTTCTTGAACGATCTGTTTCTGGTTCATCTTGCAGACTTGCAGATTCAGTGCAAAGTTTTTTATCATGTTTGCATGCAGGTTTTCTGCTTGTTTCAGATCATTAGCTGCACTTGAAAGTGTTTGTATGGGATCCAAGCTGAACCTCAGTTATGATTAAGTACTTCCATATTTGCAAAATCCTCTTCGGTGGTATCTGTTAGTTTCTCTTTTGGGTCTTATAGTGCTCATTGATTAGTTTCTGCTTTGAAACTGCAACTCCAGGGGAAGCTTGAAAATGTTATTCATAGATCCTTGCTTGGGTCAATATAGCAAATGTACCATCTATTTCACTTTGTGTGCACATCTTCAAGTAGCTCCCAAATCTGTGGGTGTGTAAGAGGCTGATAAACAGCCTGTTCTGTGATACTGCAGCAATTCTGCTCCCAGCCCTCTGTGCTGCTTCTGTGAAGAAAGTTTGGTTTCTTTCAAGGGGTCAAAAGCTGGTATTTGCTGCTGATGCAGTTGGGCTCTTGTTGAGCTGTAGTATCAACACCTGTTCACCAATCCAACCCAGATTCTGTGAGCTTTGCAGGGGGCTTGCATTTGCACTTCTGATTTTTGAGCCATTCTATCTTCCGGTCTTGGCACATACAATGTTACTACTTGAAGATGAGGTTATGGTATGAGGGTTTTTTGCACTTGAGTATAATATGGTTCTTGTTTGAAAGTAACATTTGGTCTTCAGTGGCTTAAGACCATTTGCTTCGGTCATTCCTAATGTTTGATCCCTAGGCCATCAGCATGCCCTTTTACATTTTCAAATGAACTGTGTCTGCCTTGCTGTCCAGTGAAATTTCTATTCATATTACTATAGAATATTTAAATTCTACTTTTCTGGGATGGGGTAGGCACAAATGTAGGGGCTTTTGCCCTGCTCACAGATTTAGCATCCTGCTCTACCAGTTGCCTCTCTGTTAGGGCACAAAAGCTGCAAAAGTGTCATTTTGGATCCTTTACTGTATCCCATGGCCTTGCCATGAGGGAAGGAGAATGCTCAGCTCCTTCTGTTATTAGTTTTGATGCTTCTTCATCATTTTGACCAGCTTCATCTTAGAACTGAAAATTGTGCGATCCAAGGTAATAGCCCAGAATTCTTCCAAGGTGAGTAAAATGGTGCCTACTGCAGTGGAAGTTACTGTGCAAGGGAAATGTTCTACAAGTCCTCCTCCCTCTGGTGGAGTCCTGCAGGTACCCCCAGACTATCCACAAATGACACTTGTCCAGTCTGTTTTCCAAAACTCCTGTATGAGGAAGATTCAGTAGGTTCTCCAGGCGATATAAAAAAGATTTTTATTTTTTCGATATAGCATTACCTTCTTCCTTGCTTCAGTTGCAACCAAGGAGAAATCAGATCTGTTGACTGGGCTCTTCTCTGAATGCTGTCTCCTGTGTCTCCTCCTTTTGTATGGTAGATACCAAATGCTCCATGTCTTTTCTGTACTCCCATGATTTCATTGATACACATTGTTTGGCTACATTTGCATTCTGGGCTCTGAATAGGGTACCCTTTTGGTGAAACTTAGTAGTTCCCAATGTGTCTAGTTTAGTTGTTTTCTTTAGCTACACTTGCCCCTTTGTGTCCGTCTTGTGTGTGTTATGTATATTACTGGTATGTTATTTAATTAACAATATCTCTCCAAAACAATGCTTAAAAATCCCTTTCTGTGTTTAAAACACACATCTCACTGACTTTTTGGTGCACTGGAGCATAAGTGTTGCACACCAACATAACCTTTTTTCCATTACCTGTGTAGTTGCCCGAACTCTTTTCTGCAACCTTTTATTTATTTTTTTTTCCTGTAGTTGTGCTGATTGCTGTGTTACTGGCATCGCTTTCTGCTTTCCACCCTTTGCAAAATGTATCTCTATTGCACTTGCTTCCCAGTTTTGCTTACAGATTCTGGTCAATATATCTTTTTGGCCTTTCTCTAAGATTCTGTGTAGCTATTTCTTTTGCTGTTTGATATAAGCATATCAGTATATATCTTGACTTCAGTAGTGTCAAATCCATCCCTAGAGCTCACAGACTTGTTTTTTAATAGTTATAACCTGTCTGGTTTTTAATAAGAAAATCTTTTATGACCCCATCTTCAGAGGAAAGGGTCCTTAAATTTGCCTCTTCATTTTGTCTCTTCCGAATTGCAGTTTTTTAATAAGTAATGCACAGTGCTCTACACTTGCTGCGGATCTGTAAATGCATTTCCATCTTGCTGAGTTTTTGTATTAATTTTCACAAAATATACTGCATTCACAGGATGAAGGAAAAAAAGAGTAAATGAGACTTTCTTCAAACAACGGGCAGAAGCCTCATATTCACAAGCCCTAGACTTCATGGAGAACTTAAACCACAGGGTATCTGCAGGAAAGGCCATGCAGCAGGACACAGGCAATGCAGCAGCACCGAAAGGAGCTTCTTGACACAGGTGATTGAGAAGCTGATGAGTGGGGAGACACTGCTGAACCTCATGCTTCCAAGCAAGGAGACAGTGCTGGGGGATGTGAAATTTGGCAGAAAGCTTGATGACACTGACTGCATGATGGTAAAAGTCAGGATTTTGAAAGGAGGGCAAAATGCAGGATCACAGCCCCAGACTTCAGTAGAATAGACTTTGGGTCTTCAGGGACCTGAGTCTTATTCTGCCCAGTTTGAAAATCTCCAAAGCCAGAGATTCTCTGAGAATCTCTCTCTCTGTGAATTCTTTCCCCCCTCTTCCATTGTCCTGTCTTCTGTGCTTTCGTGGTGCAGCTGCTGGATCATCCTGTCTCTTTTCAGCAGCCAAACACCTTTCACTGAACTGTTGAAGTCAATTATCTGCTATGGTCAGCCATGTACACTCAGCCTTCTGTTACAGTGACCTGTTCAGGTTTCCTTTTTTGTGGGGCTTTTATTCTCTCCAGTGAACATTTCAGTACAGCAGGTCAAAGTGATCATAAGGCAGCTGGGGAGAGGAAAGGATGAGAGGAACAAGGGTACAGCTGGTGTTACTGTCAGCCTGTTCAGTGTGGGATCAGTATACAAGGAGTGACAAAACACATCTTGGAAGTAAATGCATGTCTGCATACCTGGAGGTCTCTGTTTTCCTCACCTAAGAGTGACTGGCATGGTGATGAGCACAAATGGAGACCAGTGAAGGTCTTTGACTTGGAATTAATCAGTCCCACAAGTAGCATAAAAATGATGACTTAGGTGGACATAAAAAAAAAGATGAACTGTTCTTCATAAAGTCATGGAAGTGGAGAGCACTCATGGTAATTCAAAAAGGGTGAAGAACGAGCAGAAGGAGCTGTAAGTCTTATTGCAGGTTGTTAGTTACCCACATATCTGTTGCAAATAAAATGTATTTCAGAGAGAATCTGCTTAGCGAGTTCTTTGAAGATGTTTCTGATGGACCTTGGTAAAGACAATTAGGTAGAAGACAGTGAGCTTTGAGTAGATACTGACCAATAGGAAGAAACTGTTTGTCTGACAATGTCTAGGCAAAGGCCAAGTTAGTTGGGAATGATCATGGAATTATATATTTATGACTCACAGAACTTGAAGGAATGTAAGTAGCAAAACAATAACAATGGATTTCAAGTAGAAAGACTTCAACAGTTACAAAATTGGTAAGTGTTGCCTGGGAGGCAATCCTGATGGAACAGGGAATTGAAGAAAGCTGACAGTTCCTTAAAGAAGAATATTAATAAGGCTCTCTCCTTGTGGAGAAGAGATAAGAAGTCAGTAGGAGATCAGCTTGGCTAAATTATGAGCCTTTCATTGACTTCAAACACAGCAGAAAAGCACACAGAAAGTAGAAACTAGGTCAGGTTACTAAGAAGGAGTATAAAGGCGTTGCAAGAGCTCTCAGTGATCTAATCAAAAAGGTCAAGACGTGAAGTGAGATGAAATACCAAGGCACATTACTTATGAGAAGTCCAAATGCTGACACTTAATAGAAGATTTGGAGAGGGCCAAAGTGATGAATGCTTTATTCTCTACTGATCTTCACCTGCCATCAGTAGACAGCACTATTAATACCAGTGCCCAAAGGAGAGCAATGCCAGCCTAGAGCAGGAGAGGAAGACAGCAGAAGGAGTTTTCAAACTGATCAGGCAAAGTTTTTTCTTTTTTAATTTTAGCATTAAGAAATTAAGGAATTTTAGCAGCCCTTGGCATTTTTTCCCCCGTGGGAGTGCGTGGAGATAAGTAAGGCACTGAGGGGGTGTAGAACATGGATGGACACCAGGGAAGTATGGTCTAGAGGAAATGACTCTAAATGGATTAGTACTCTCAGAAAAAAATAGCACACAAGCTTTTCACCTTGAAGAAATGAAGGATATAGTCAGTGGAAGTCTTCAAGGTTCTCCTCAGAGTTTGGCTATGATCAATGTTTTTGTTAGTGACCTGTACAACGGAGAGGGTACTGAGATGAGAATCTCCATCAGAGCAATACAGACCATCATTCAAAATCATCTTGACAGAATGGAGGTATGATCTAAAGAGCGAGAATATTGTTTAATAGGGAATGACTACATTTATGTAGGAATAATTAAGTACATGAGTATAGGATGAGAAGAAAACTATTTTGACGTTCAGAGATGGGTGAAGAGGCTATAGAGGACTGCAAATTAGACAGAGATGAATGATAGCAAGCTCTTTGCAAAGCAGTTAGTGTCACAGGGAATGTGTGAACAGGAGCACGGGCTGCCATGTGATGTAATTATTTTTATGCAGCAAAAGGATGGCCTTAGATGGAGAATTGTGCCAGTTTTGGTGCTGTCCTTCAAGAAAAAGATGATCTATCCTCTAGCTGGGAGCAGCTTAAAACATGACCTACAAGGAAACATTGAAAGAATTGGGCTTGTTCAAGCTAAAGAAAGAATGCTGAGAAGAACATAATCTCTTCCTTATTTAATTTTCTTATTCTTTTTTAATTATTTTTGCCCCTATTTTCTCTAATTAAAGAAAAAGACAGAGTATGCTCTGTAAATGCATTTTGAAAATGGAAAAAGGAAAAAAATGACCTGCAGAGAGGAAGTTTCAAGGTGAGCTGTGGGGACTCCATTGTTGAAGCTGACTTAAGAGCAAGTTTGACAAATAGTCATCAGGAATGTCAGGAATGCCTTGGGCAGGGAGATGGGTGGACCAGATAATGCCCTCTTGCATTTCTTCTGACCTAATTTCCTATGGTGTGATTTTTACTTGCATTACTATCTGGAGGCAGTGGCTCTTCTCCCTACTAATGTCATACTGGCTTGTGAACAGAATGACATCAGGATGAACAGGAATACTGCTGAAAATTCTTCACTTGTTGTTGCCCTATCTTTAATTTCAGACATCTAGTCACCAAAAAGAGGGATAATGTCCTGTGTCACAGCTGATTTCTCGCTTTATACAGGCAGCTAGTGAGATTCATATATAAACCTTTGATTGAAAACTGTTTATCTCTGTGTGTAATGAGCAAATACCACATTAGCACTCCACAATTGGTGAGTGAGCAGAAAAATAAATGTCTTTGTGATCATTTGTTCATAACGCAGGCAATTCTGTTCACATTACGAAAGGAAATCAGTTTTACCAGCTTCTGAGTATCTTATCGTTTTTTCCCCCCATTGTTTGTCACACTTCAGAGTGGAATAAATCTGAAGGAGTATCTGAAACAGGCAAAATATGATTGATGAAGATAGTAGTTGGTAAAGAGTTAGGACTAACATGTCTGTCATCTGTAATCTACCAGTTGTAGAGGAGGCATAGATGACTCTAGTTAGGCTCTGAGACAGTTTGTATTAAGACAGTGTTTGGTGTGTTCAATGGCATTAAAACCTTCCATGAGGCAATATGTTTCACCCTTGTGTACTCTCAGTTCTATAAAATATTTGTAGACAGAATTTCCTAGAAATAAATGATGCTGTGAGTTGGTTGATACCTATGAACCCAAAGCTTCCAAAGACTGTTTGACAACTTCAAAAATCTCTGAGGAACCAAGGGCAAGAGTGAGATTTTTCTCCCTAATAAAGTTGTTCTCATGAGCTGCAAATGATTCTCATATCTGGGATGATTTTTTTCAGGACAAAGCATCATGTTTCTGTGTTTGATATAGTTACACTTACATGTAATTTGTTTCTGTACATAGGAAATAGCTGTGCCCTGTTCAGGAAGCTGGTTTTAATACTGTCAGAATGCATAAACAACAGTTTTTAAAATATTTTTGGTTTTTTTTTTTACTTTTGGGAAGTTATGCATAATGCAACACGTGAGAATACCTTTAACACCGCTGCCAGTGAAAATCCATTTTTTGTAAATCTCAGGATTTAATAAATGCAGGAGCGTTTTATTCCTTGCAGTCATTATTTTGAAGATTAACCCAGGTTATTAGGTTTGATTAAAGGATTTTACGCTTGGCTTGCTTGAGAGCTGAGGATTAAGCAATAAGGAGCTTTCTCCTATGCTGTATCTTTGGGTTTATCATTTCAGTGCTGCAGGGCTTTGATTACTTACTCAGTTTTGTAAAACATACAGATTTTGTTCATTTACAGCTTTTTAGATCAGTCAGAGCTATTAAGCCTGCTCGGTGATATCCTGACTGACAAGCCCTATTACAGGTTAGGTTTGCTTCTGTTGTCTTGACCAATGCATGTCCTCTGTCGGCCCTTGTGGGGATCCCAATCCCCCCATACAGGGACTTCGGTGTCCTTGGGGATTGACCCTGCCTTCCTGTTAGCAAATTCACAGAAAGTTTTGGGGATCAGAAGCTTTTTTTCTCAGCTAATATGAAGGACATGAGGTTCTTCAGCTTCATTCAGAGAGAAGGACAGATATTAAGATGGCTCAGGGGGTGCCTGGTTCAATGGCTTGTCTTTTTTACTGCAGAACTACCCCTGATCTGCCTTTGCTCAAGGCCAGGCTTCATCTGGTGCTTCCTTCTAGAGCGTCTGGAGGGAAAGGTGAGGACTCCTGATATTCACTTCACTGTTACAGTGGTTTCCAGGCAAGAGAACAAATGCATTTCCACTCTGTGGAGGCTGGGAACAAGTGTATGTCTGTATGTCCCCTTCCTGAGGCAGTGCAGAGGTGGTCAGAAGTGCACGAGCTGTGTCAGAAGATCACTGGTGAATTACCCTCCCAAGTATAAAAAACCATCCTGCGCATGTTTCTGACTCCCATGGGCCAGGAGTTAGGGCTATAAGAGCTCTTCTCTACACCAGTGGGTATGCCTGGTTGTTGTATTACATTTGCTCTCATCCACAGCACTCTGTGCCCTGGGGGTGTTCAAGTGGGAATGCTGTCACTCTCATCCCTCCAAGCTAAAGCAGAGGCAGTTTCAGCAGATGATCTGCTGAGGGCATCTTTGTTGCCCAGTCTTCCCAGACACCCTGTCAAATATCACATAAAAATTCAAGGATGTTGGCTTGTGTTTTGTGTTGATCTTCAATGCTGCTGGATGCATCTCACCTAAATATGTTTGTCCGTGGCAAAAGACTTTCCTTACCCCCAGGCAGCTGCCTCAAGGTTGGAGCTTGTGTTTCCCAGGCCCATTTTTGTGATGGTCCTTCAACTCATTTCAAGTGTGGGAACTCTAAACCTTGGAGTTTAGAACAAAACAAGACCTCTATTTCTTCAGCCTGACCTCCCACAGACAGATTGCCAGTGGAAATAGTCCAGCAGACTGCCCAGGCTGCTTTTTGACATTTCAAGACCCTGCATATTTATAGATTCCTTGGATGCTCTTTTAAATATGGGGACTGACTGGTGTCACTTAAGTGTTAAACTTTAACACTTCTGACTTGATGTTCCCACTTAGGTCTTTAACTTTGATTTTGTTTTTTTCTCCAGCTTTGACCTCTTTTCTATATCAAAGAGCTGAAAAACAGACATCATTCTTTTAGTTTTTATTCCCTCGGGTCAGTTCATAACTTATTCTGTGTATTAATTGTGCATTACGTCCTGCTTGGCTTATCTTTCTTCAGACAACTCATTTGCAGAGCTGCAGTCTGGTTGCTAGTGTTTTGGTTCTAGTTCTCACTTAAAAAAGAGTTAAACTTGGATTCAGCAAAAAAACAGAGTCGGTAGCTAAGAAGCCGTGGGAGTTCAGGGAAAGGTCTGGACTGCATAGCTTGAGGCAACTTCTAATACATAAGGTGGTCCAGGTGGTGATGGGACATAGAAGTCACCTATAGCAATGCCAGAGAAGAGGTGTGAAAACGAGCCAAGACATTTCTAATGCTGTTGATCATCTATACTCCTTTGCTTTCCTTGCTGTTCCTTGCCAGTATCCTCCTTCTTCTTTACACACTATCCTTGTTAGAGGCATTTTGACAGGTGGGATGGTAAAAGGGTACACGTCTCAGCATGAGCAAAATATTCTCCTCAGCTGCTTTCCTCTCAGTTGTCCCTTTGCAATTCTGGGACGGGTGGACCTGAGCAACCTTAATGAACACTGAAAAAATTCCAATGACTGATAAGTCAGAAACCCTTCTTGGATGAAACAGATCATATTTGGTTTTGTTTTGGTGTTGTTTTAATCAACCAATCGAACTTACCGACATGTGAACCATATTCAGACATTAAAAACCTTTCACCTAAAATAACTACTGATAGAACCATTTTATTAGTGTTCTTAGACCTCCAACAAGGAGTAATGATGGTAAATCATTAATATATATTCTGCCATTTTAAAAATTGAATCTGTGCCCTGATGTGTTTTACTGTTTTATAGCTATTACATGAAGCCCCTTGGGATGTTCTCATAAAAGGTGCCCCATAAATTTTATATAGCCTTCTACTGCATTATATTTTATTGCAATATTCCAGCTTTTCATAAAACCTCCAAGGCATCGTTTTTTTTTCCCCGAAGGCCTCCATGGGAGAAAGACATCAAAATTTGTGTTGGCAATTTCTAGTGAAAACACCTACCATTTGCAATTGTCATCTCTGTTCTCAGTGACATACTGCCTTCTGTCATTTTCAATGGAAAAAGCTTAGGTGAAAAAGATACAAATAGAGATAGATCTGTAAGAATAAGAGGGATCTCTTTTGTATGCCTTTCTTCTGTCTCTGATTACACATCAGTTGGTTCCTCTCTGCTTGTTTTACCCTCTTGCTGAGCTCGCACACTTCCCTGCAGTTTAGCTACTTCTATAAAGACAGACAAAGCCACGGTGTACAAAGGAGGATAGAGGCAGATGCTGGATGTCATCCCTATGTTCCAACTCCTAATTATTGCCCTTGGGGGAAAGCAAGTGAGTCCTGGGGCAGCTTCCAAGCTTGGGGACATTGCCCCATAACCCCTCTTGTTAGGAACAAAGAGAGAGATGCTGACTTTGTCAACCCTCTGGAGGCTTGTAGTCCCTATAAAGGAGGGGAAGAATGGTCTCGTGGATGTTACCCTGAAATTTAGTGCATGAGCTTAATTCTCATATATGCCTCAATGCACTGTCTCTACATTGGCATAATATTAAGAGAGAGCAGGTTTTTAATGCCATTTGGAAGCCTAAAGATGCAAATCCCCTTTGTGTATGGGGATCTGAAATGTTCTGGGGTGCTTAAATGGGTAAAAAATGGAGGTGGTTGTGTGGAGGATACTCTGGGACAGATGTCATCTCACTCTGAGTGTGCAATGCCCAAGGCAGTGGTGCCTGAAGGGAAGGAGTCCTTCAGGAAAGCCATGCTGCTGTCCTCTGTGATTCTTGCATTCCAGAAACAGCAGCTGCTCTCTCTCCAAACTCCAATGCAGAGGGATTGCAGAAACCCAGCAGCTCAAAATAGACTTTTGCAGACATTGGGGAATACAGAGGAACTTCCTCCACACTATGAATACTTTTCAGCATCATGTCAACTGTTCCTTGGTGTGGAAATGAGTTTGCTGCTATTGCTCTGCTTAAGGACTGGAATTAGTCTTTGCTTCAATTACTTTGGGGCATGCAGGAAGGAGATACTTTCCAGGTCTTTCAATTTCTTCAAAAGCCATCAATGCTTTTCCTTGAAGTTTTACTTGCAGTCTTCCTCAGTTATCAAATAAAATGCTCTCCTAGATTCCTAGTTAAGATCAGAAAAAAAAAAACCACATTGTAATTCTTAAAGTAAAAGATAACTTCAGAAGGGTATCATGAGTTTTCAGGCCAGTGGTGTTTGTGAGCATTCGTCAGTCTCTTCATGTGTTATTTTTGACACAACCAGTGATGTGCCAACTAACTTTGCCCATTGACAGATCTGACAGTACAGGACTTACGAGATAGTAGTCCTCAAGCAATTTGCTCAGAGGCAGCAACTCTGCTAAGTTGTGCTTTTGAATGATGCATGCATTTTCTACCCCCTTTGACACCCACTTCTTCTGTGATCCAATTCAAAGAGTGAATTAAAATGGGAAAAGTAAAGAAAGTTTCAAAACACAGTTGCTTCTCACAATTCTGCCCGCTAAGTTTTCCCCTTGGGATCTGGTTTGCTGTTGTATTAGGTGTGCTGATGGTCCTAATGCCTCTATAAGCCCATTTACAGTCTCACTCTTTGCTATGTTTGATTCTGTTCATGGTTATTATCCATCCTTGTCAGCAATTTTAATCACAGTGATGAACCCAGATTAAAATTATTTAAATATGCTAATGTGGTGACAGGCAATCGAATGGCTCAAAATCAAACACAGCTTCCTCTGCTTCACTGCACCTTATTAGTTTTGGTATTTCTGCTTGTCAAATATATTATGCTGCCATTTACTTACTTTCTTTGTGGTCTGACTTACCCTTTTGATTGCTCTCAGTTTATTTCATGTTCTTCCCAAATTGCATTCCTGCATTTGTCTCCCCACCAAGGTGGCTTTGTAAAACTGTACCACAAATTGCACCCAGTTGCAACGCAGCCTACCAGAAAAGCAGGCGATCATCCAGGAACAGTTAAACAACCACTAAAGCTCTTCAAAGACAAAATCAGGAATTCCTGTCATCCATTTTAAAATTATGAAGGCTGGAGGTTTAAATTTAGGCTTTGGAAACCACTGAACAGTGTGACATGGCTGTAAAGTGATAGCACAGAGTTGTCAGATCTCCTAATGAGTGTTTCAGCACTACATCAAGATACTTTCTGCATGTCAGATAATGATAGACAAGGGGGGAAAGCTCTAAACTAAAAAGGAGAGGTTTTGATTGGATGTTAGGAAGAAGTTCTTTATTCAGAGGGTGGTGAGGCGCTGGGCCAGGTTGCCCAGAGCAGTTGTGGATGCCCCATCCCTGGAAGTGTTCGGGGCCAGGCTGCATGAGGCTTTGAGCAACCTGGGTTGGTGGAAGGTGGCAGAGAAGATCCAAGGCAGGGGAGTTGGAACAAGATGATCTTTTGTGTCCCTTCAAACCCAAACCTTTCAATGATTCTATGACACTTACAGGACTGACTTTATTGCCAAGCTTTATTTGGTCAGTTAGAAGTACGACTTAATTTCATGCTTCTGACTAATCTTACTATGGTAGCGAAGCGTTGTGAGTTTGCAGTCTGCAGTGTAACCCTAAGTGAAAGAGAGAGGGCAGATCCCAGGAGAGACCCTGTCCTGTGTTATAATTCTGGCAGAGTTGGAGGGAATGGGAATAGGAAAGCAATGTGTCTGTTTTTGAGGTTGCAGCAGAACTGCTTGTCCTACATGGAGTTAGGTGGGAGATGCAGACTTTGCTAGAGGATGGGGCCTTTAGACAGCTTCCCTCAAGACCATATTTTCTACAATGTTTACAAACCAAGCTAGTAAAGAAACAGTTTGCAAATTCATAACAGAAAAATTTAATATATTGAGGTTTTTGGGGGTGTGGGGCGGGGGGGTCTAGATGACAGTGTTTTGAGAAAACTAATTTGTGAAATCCCAGAGGGAAAGTTTTTCCAGATGTTAACATTTCAGAAAAAATTAGGAAAGTCTAATTTTATGCACTGTCTTCTTGTGACATCTTCATGAACCCTGATGTTATGGTCAACTCCTATGTGTGGCTGGGAGATGTATGTACAGATGGAAACGCAGGTACAGATGCTTTTTTGGGATAGACTCTAAGTCCATGCACATTGTAGCCAGCAGTGGTTAGATCTCCGCTGAGTGCTGTATACACATGCTGGTGAGACATTTAAAGAAAATGCTGAGCAGCTGTAGAGACCCTGAAGAATGAATTCCAGAAGGAGAAGTCTAGAAAATGTGACCTAAGTCTTCAATTTGCTGAAAATAGAGAGTAGCCATTTTGCAGTGCTGTAGGAGTTGGACAAGAAGTAGTGAGCTTAACCCCCAGAAAGGCAGCGTCAGGTTAGAATTACATTGAAATTAGGAAGAAGTTTTCCCAGAAGAGCTTTAGAACTTTATGGAATATGTACAATTTCCATCACTGGAGGTCTTTGAGAAGCACTCAGCTCAGCATTGCTTGGGGTGATTTTGGCATGGCAAATCCTCAACTCGGACATAGCTTATAGGTCTGCTAGAGTCACTTGTTTTTTATTTATTGAATCAAAGGGAGTAATAATGACACATAAACCCACAAAAGCCTCATGATAATTTATAATTTCAAATAAAATACTAAAAAAATAGACTCTCTGGAAGGTCAGAAACTCTTCTTTCAAATGAATTCCCAGTTTTAGACTCTGTATAAATGAACATTAGATGTATTCCATGATAAATGTGGAAAGCATTAGAGAGAGTAAATAACATGCATGTCATTCTTTTCAGCATAGGATGTCATTTGCATGTTTTATATCAAAACAAATATTATGAAACTGCAGTGGTTTTTAAAGTCTGTCTTCACTCAACCAAAAAAAATCTCTTACTCTCATGTACTCCCATTATAATGTCCTTGAGAGTGAGCTGGGACAGAGTGAGTGATCTTAGCAGAAGAAGATCACATGTTGAGGATACCTTGGGATACCTTGTCTTGTTACATCATCATTGCTTGCAATGAAGAAAGCTTTTCAAGAGATAACCAAATCCAGCTCTTACAGGGATTTACAGTCCAACAAGATAAATCATGTTTGCTACCCAGGCATGAGAATAATCTTGATGCCATTGCTACTACTCATAAAATCAGGAGCTTGCTTAATGTGGGAGCATACATCAAAACTTGGCTAATAATTCTGGTAATTTTCTGCCCTGGTATGCATAAATATGGCAAATAAATAAATATGTCCAAGAATGCAAGATTTGCCTCTGCGTTTAAAAAGCTAATGGAAATAAATGAGTGTATATAAAACCAAGAGAGAAATGTAATTAATGTCTCTTCTCTAAATAGGAAACCTCTGGCAAAAACTACACCTGCAAGCCACTGAGTACTGTGAAGTGTCACTTAGAGCCATCATTGATGGAGCTCTCAGTACATAAAATGATGATCTCCTAGCCACAGGGTTTATTGAAGATGTTAAATAGTTCAAAGCACATAAACACAAGCTGAGATCAGCTTTGCCAAACGATCTGCAAAAGGAAGACTCAAATGGGAGGGGGCAGAAAGCTGCTGCTCTGGATCCTGTCACCCTCCCTAGCCAGGGCAAGGATTTTCTTTAGAGTCTGTTTCCAGTGTTTGTCTCTCTATAATCTGCGACTGAAAGGGACAAATCTGACGATAATTACATGTTGTTTTAAACATAGCTTTGAATCAATACAAAATTAGTGTTGAGTGCTGAAATGTTGTTTCTCCTTTGTTGAATTATTATCATGTCGCTGAGTTGGACCAGCCAGAAGATGTTTATTTCTTTATGACATGTTGATTTATTCTGCAGTGTTCTGTGATTAGAGCAGTAAGAAGGCTACCTTTCAAAATTTGTGAGAAATCTTAATGTAAATGGACTTCAAAGACATTATGTCTTTTGTCATCTTTTTACTGAACCTCCCTGAAATTATCAGCTCCAGCTTTAGATTTTTCTACTCCATTTTCACTTACTTTTATTTCACTTATTTATATTCCAACATGTAGCCTGAATAACACAAACCAGTGATACTCTATTTCTTTTCTGTTTTTCCTATTTTTTATGTCCCAAAACTTCAGTGCTACGTCTCAACTATGAAATGTGGCCATTGATTTAAATTCAGTTCCCTGAAAAATATCATGTGTTTGTGGTCTGTGGAAGAGCTGCCTTCCTGAGGTTCTGCTGGGGAAAGCTCTTCTATCTTTACCAACAAGCAGCACCAGCAACAGTAGAGTCACAGTCTTGACTCCAGTCTTCAGAATTGTTTTAGTAAAAGCAAATAATATTTAAGAAGTGGTAAGAAGAACATAATTACAGAGTTATCAATCAGCATCCACAATCAAATACTTTCCCTGGCATCATCGCTAATAGTGTTCAGCTAATCCTTTGGAAGAGTTTTTAACTGCTTATATTCAATACAATTTATTTTCCATTTTCCGTTCTGTTTATCTGTTTTTATGATAATGAATGCTTAATCCACCATTCATCACTCCTGATCTTACTATGATCCATTTTTGAACATTTTAATCTGATTATACCAGTGATGTAGCTCAGGGAATTAGCAAAGCAAAGTGTGAATAGCAGGACATTGTCTGGCTTTTATTTTGCATGGGTAACTTTTTTCAGGTGGCATTTCTAATTTTTTTTTTTAATGAAAAGAAATGAAATGACTGCTGGAGGGAAATACAGGAGAAGGGAGGATTAGGCTCAAGGTTAAAATGGGTTAATAACAGCTGGGGCTGAGTAGTGCTGTGAGAGCTTACCAGCATCACTCCCTCTGGGTGTAGGAAGGAGCCTGGATGCTCTAACAATTCAGGTGGGGATGTCTCCCCAGTGCTCTGCTGATTAATTTTTACTGGTTCTGTATAAAACCATAGAATTAGGAGAAACTGAAGACAAGAAGATATGAGTAAATGCTGTTAAAACTGATCAGCAACAGAAGAGACCAGACCTGGTTTTAATGCTACATAGACAATTCAAAGCCAACGTCTTCTTGATTTTCAAGAAGAGCCAGACCCGAAGGTTGGTGGTTGTTGGACAAGGTAGTTGCATTGATGAGTGTTTGAGGGTAACTTATATTGGGGAAGAGAAGTTTCTGCTGCCACAGCTTATTCCTTTCCCTTGAGCAGTGCAGGAGCAGTGTCACATGTGCAACACAACCACACTGCAAAGTTCTGCCAGCACAACTGTTGGTCACAAGTCACAGCTTACCCAGTGGCTGGGTGAAATGAGAATTGTAGCAACAGCTGCTGACAAAGACCTCTGCCTCGTGGCTCCAAAAAACCCCTCATGCTTTAACGATTCTGGCAATACAAGCAAGCCAAACCTTTGCTTACACCAGTGTCATTGCTGTTAAAAGCTGTTACTTAATAACAGAGCTATTTCATTATAAAGTTGCGCTGTGAAGTTGTACTGGGAACTACTTTGCAAAGCTTGAGCAGTGATAAGGTTGAGGCAGTTTTTCCTTCGTGTGTAGTTCCCACCAGAAGTTTTCAAACCTTGCCAAAACCTTTCTTTTCTGTTCATTCTTAATAGTGATATGCTATAGAGGCATCAAGCTGTAGAGATTTATGAGAACAGTACATATAATTCATTACCCAGATAATACTAACAAGGTGAGAATAATTACTTGTTGCACATGGAAATTAAAATAATGGCCATTTGCTTGTAAAGCATCTTACAGCTTCCTACAGCCATCCCCTGCTCAGCTCAAATTGCCACTTCTCTGTGACACAGGGAGTTCCAGATGTGACAGGCTGTTTCCATAAGATTGTTTTTCCTCCCCCATGTTTGCACTTCTTGCAGAGTTCTTGTGCATTTGTGTGCAGCAAACATCAAGGCTTCAAGCTCACTAGTGACTTTTCACAATCATTAACCCCAAGTCTACCCTAAACCTCGTGCCCTGTAACACAGGGATTTCGAAAATGTAAAAATCACCCCAGGGATGACAGTGACAACCCATCTCAAAGTCAGATTACCTGTTCCCAGCCTGGAATAACTGCGAGGGTAGAGTGATTTAGCTTCACTTCCCCTTCCACAGATCAAATTAACTTGAATGGCATCATGTTGGTTGTGGATTGCCTGTTCAGAGCTGGGGATTTTGGTAGTGTGTCCATGTGGTTAAATCGTCCTCTCAAAATCAGAATCCAGATCAGTTCAGATGTGGAAAACGTGGAAATCTTGGTAAACTGCATGTAAAGAAGATGAAGGAGACAGGAGAGAAAAGGAAGGAGTGAGTTAACAGACATAACTGTGAAAGCTGCTCTGAACATCAGGGCAGCAAATCTGCTCCAACAGGGTCAACACAGGGAAGCTGCAGGAATTAAGGAGGAATATGGGGAGGGTGCAAGTTGGGTGGAGTGTAGAGGTATGAGAGAAATGACAGGGTAGGAGATCAGTTTGTAGGCAGATTTATGTAGGACTTCTAAAGAAAAAGGTGGGAGATCTGGACTATTAGAGAGAAATACCTGGATTCTACTCTTGGACAAAGAGTAGGAGAAGAGATTTTAGGACCTCTCTGGGCAATGTTCAAGACTGTGGCTTGTTTTATGTCACTCAACCAGTCCTGTTTCCCCTGACCATTCTATACTAAAATATGAGCCTGTTAGGAAGGTAATGGAGAGTAGCCAGAAAGGCTACAGGGAAGGTGGAGGGCAGCTGGGGTGAGGCTGATGTAAGTGTGGATAATGGAAGAGGCAATAACAGAGCTGCTGAGATCCCTGAGCCAACTAATCAACACCGTTTTTTGTAAAGCTAAAAACTCTTAAAGAGCAGTCTCCATTCGATGGGCAAAAGGAAGGGATCCTGCAAACTGATTAATCTTTCCAAAAGAAGGCTAAAGGCTCATACAAAGGCAGAATTATATCCCAGCTTTTCTACCACGAGCCATTGAACTTACAGTGAAATATGATAGTGCCATTTTTGGCCAGATTGGATTAGTAAAACAACTGCATTTATTAGCAAAACTTAAGGCACTGTGAGATATAGTTATCCTATGGAAAATAATGTGCTGCATTATAAAAGATAAGTTCATTTGGCATTCTTGATACTCGATGTCTTTGAAACTGCTTTTGTTAGAACAGTGTTGGGGGGAGAAGAGGGGCTTATGAACAGGAACAAAAAAGCCTTTTTGCATATATTAACTGTGAAATTACTTAGAGATCATAAAGAAAACAATTTTTCCTTCCTTTCTATCATTTCATTTTGCCTTTTTTTCTTCCTGTCCTTCTATATTGGCTTCTTCCCTCATCATGATGTTGTCAAAAAGAATGGAAAATATTATACTAGGTGAATGGACAACTTGGATTCCAGGTCTGTCACATTTCTCAGTGGCCACGTCCCACCTGGAACACTGCAGAGGACACAAGTATCTCAACCCCCATTTTCAGAGTAATTTTGTTCTAATGGAAGAAAAACGTTTTCAAAAATAACGCTATTACAATCTCCTTTTTTTTCCCATAAATAGACATTCCATTCATGTATTAGAGAGCTGTGCCCTGCTCTGCCTCTGTATTTGCCACAGTGAGCAGCTTGCTGGGGTAGGGCAAGGAAAGCTGCCTTGGGCAAGTGGAGAGACTGGATCTGCCTGGAGAGCTCCACGGGGAGCCTCAGTAACAGCATATATGGGAATGCTGTGGTTTTCAGGTCTGATCCTGGAACTGTTCAGTAGTTCCACTAATGCATGTAACATTTCCATGGTTTCAAATCCTGGCCTATTGGCTCCTTAAATTATTAAAGGGGCAGGGTTTTTATCCCACATTTATATTTCACAGGTATGCCACTGTTCTCCATAAGCAGACTTCACAGCATGGAGCATGTAAAGAGCTTGATTAGTTTTCCTTGTTTCTGCTGTGTTTTGTATCAGATTCTCTTCCAAAGTGCAGTTGGGACTTCTGCAGTGGGATATTAATTGAATTGTAAAGGCTGTTTCAACTGGATTGAAAAGGGAATAGAAACATCAGAATCAGGTTCTGCATAAACACAAAGTTCACTGTAAATGTTACATTTTAATGGATAGTTTTTGTGATGCTTAGGGAGAATGAGTCTTCTGGACTACGAGTATCTGGAAAGATTAACAGGTTTTTGTGCTTAAGAGCAATGCAGCATCCCAGTCTGTGTCAATATATCACAATGAATCCTGAGATCAATACTTGCTTGTTTTGCATACTTGCAAGGCTGAATGATTAATTTAGCAAACAAACATAACAGAATGACAATTCCCTACTGGAGATTGTTAGAGGAGCAGAGTGATTCCCTGGTCGGTAGAGTTGGAGGCTCGTGTGTTTTGTTACATCTCATTTTCAGACGGTGCTGCTTGACCAGTAGAACAAGAGGTGATGCATGAGGGACTCATGGTGCTCACAGGGGACGCACCGTGTGGCCTCTCCATCCCTGTATTTCCACTGGATAGGAAAGATGGGACAGGGGTTATCATCTCAGTGCACTGCCTGCTGAATCCTTCCTGGATGGTCTGAAAATGGTCTTGCTCAGAAATTCCTGTACCACCGTCATGCTTTGGGCTGATTTTCTTTTTTTTGCACAGCTTTTGACATATTACTCAGTCATTGTCCAGCTGTTCCTTGGCATGGAGAGTCCAGCATTTTAATATGTTTATGAGTATTTTACACCCCTCATTCAAAATATGCTACTTTTGTATAGCCTGAGATTCACAGAATCATAAAACAGTTTGGGTTGGAAGGGACTTTTAAAGCTCATCTAGTCCCACCCAACCCACTTACAATGAACAGGGATATCTTCAAGTAGATGGGGAACCCTGTCCAACCTGACATTGAATGTTTCCAGGAACGGGGCATCTGCTACCTCTCTGGGCAACCTGTTCCAGTGTTTCACCACCCTCGTTGTGAAAAGTTTCTTCCTTATATCTAGTCTGAATCTATCTTCTTTTAATTTAAAATCATTACTTTTAATTTAAAATCATTACCCCTCATCCTGTTGCAACAGGCCCTGCTAAAAAATGTGTCTCCATCTTTCTTGTAGCCCCTTTAGGCAGGAAGGTGCTATGAAGTCTCCCTGAAGTCTTCTCTTCTCCAGGCTGAACAACCCCAAATTTCTCAGCCTTTCCTCGCGGGAGAGGTGCTCCTGGCCTCTGATTGTGTTCGTGGCCTCCTCTGGACTCAATCCAACATGTCCACGTCCTGCTTTATTCTGCCTTAAACATCTTGTTCTACTTTCAGAAATCCCTTTTCTCTGTGGGAGACAAGGCTGATGCACCCACTGTCTGTGAACCAAACTAAAACCACACCAGAATCCCTGGACTAAGTAATTTCAGCTGTGCCCACTGAACTCCTCACACAAGGCCTTGTGCCTGCACTTGAGCTCTCAGCTGGCAGCCTTGACTTTCTTTTGCTTTCAATAGGTGACAAGGTTTTCCCCCAGAAATGCGTTTACAGCCCTTTTCCCTTTTCAGCCGTGGGGCTGAACATGTGGAGCATTGTGTTCTGTAACAACCCCTTCCTGGAGATGCTGTCCATGCCAGGCTGTCAGATGCTGCTATCACTCCTTCTGCACCACACATTGCCCTGGGCTGCTCCTCAGCATCTCTGCTGCCAAACCCAGCTGCCCTCAACACTCTTACAGACTTGGAAGTGCAGACTGAATCCTGTCACACAGAGGCTGTCTGACACTGAAGTACACAATGAAGTGATAACAGGGGAGTCGCACTTCTTGTTGCTTTCATCCCCTGCTCAGGATGTCTGCAAACCTTGGGAAATGTACTTCTTGGTATAGAAACTGTAAATACTTAAGTGGCATTCAGTTTTCAAGAGGAGAAATGAAAGTGGTGGTATTTGAGCCACTCGTTATGGTAAGTTCTGTGCTCTGCGTAGAAATGAGGACACGGCACTGTGCATGTGTATGCATTACCTCTGGAGGGTGGGTGGAGCATGTCAGCTTGTACTTCGGCAGAAATAGGTTCAAATCCCAGTTTTGCCTAGCTGATAACAGTGCTTCCCTGTTCTTGTCATCCTGAATCTGGTAGAATGAGGGTTGAATTTATCTCTTGAGGCATCCAGCTCTGCTAGCAAGTGTTTTGCACCCCCAGCCTCTGGTGTGAGTTGCAGAAAATGGCAGAACCCTCACCAAATTTTTTTTTTTCTGATCAGTTTTGTACAGAGGACGTATTACTAACAGTTCATTTCCAAGGCATGTGGAGTAGTGGAAATTGTACTATCTAATTAAAGATGAAATTGCCACTTAGGTAGCCAGACAGGCGCTAAGCCACCTTCTGAGCTGAAGGAAATGGCTTCATGTCAGAAAACAGGCATAAATCACCTGAGAATATGAGCTTCAAGTGGTTTGGTGGGTTGATATATAAAGAACAGCTCTTAGAGCTTTTCTAAATAACATATAATTAGTTAAAAATATAAATTACTGTAGGTATATGCTTAAGACAAACATTATTTATTCAGCTTGCTGCTGGAATATCTTCAATAAAGGCAAGAAACTTTGTGGCCAGGTGATACAGGAGATAAGAGCTGATGTTGATGTTATAACTGGTCTCATGGGATGTCACTGCAGGGAGAGGGAGAAGAATCTGGTATGAAATCTGTTTTGGGAGACACCTGAACCTGTGGATGTCAAAACTTCAGGAAAAGAATCAAGAGCTTAATTCAAAATGGGGAAAACCTTTGCATCTTAAATATTGGGCCTTTTCACACTTCTCCTGTTGACTGCCATAACTGTATTGAAAGATTTAGGAACACAAAAGATACTTATCAAAGGTCACATCTCTATCACTTTGCTAGTAAAAGATTATTTCTTCCAGAAATGCCACTATCATGAGCCACCTCCCCAGTGCTCTGCTCTGTGAACAAGTGCTGGTGAAATCAGAATATGTCAGTGGAGGAAGATAGGAACAGGAACGTCAATTGAATTGGTCTCAAATTTCTAAGGCTTGCAGTAGAGTTCTAATGAGAGGGTTTATACTACTCCTGACCTGTGCTCCCTCACCGTTATCTATGGTGGGTAGTTTCTCCTGAATGTATCTTCCCAATAAAACCAAAGATGGTTTGTTTTCTTTTTGTATGTGTAGGCTTCTTTTAGTGCAGTGTGGAGGACAAAGGCATCCAAAGGTTGAAATTGGCTCCTGGGCTCTCCTGTGAGCCACTGAGACAATAAAGAGTCAATTTGGGCTTTTTTTCCAGCTCAGATGTAGAAAATACCTTCTTGCAAGTTGTTTGGAACCACTAGCATTTCAATTGTATCAGTGTGCTTCCTTCGTGCATGTAATCACAGCCATTGCCACTGCTCCTCTTAGACTTGGTGAGAGGAAGTAATTATCAAAGGGAGAAAGGAGACCTCAAGGTCAGATTTATATTTAAGTGTTTCCTATTTCAGACACCAGCAGTGCCACAAGCCCTGAGACCTTCTCATGAGCCTCCCTTACTCAAAAATACATGTTTTGTTGGTGCAACATGTCTACCCATGTCCTCCATACAAATAAAGGAAGTTTAGATATCTGCCTTGCTCTTGTGACTTCCAGATGGTTCCTTTGGTGCAGAATGAACCGTTCCTTTAATGAGTAAAAGGATTTTCCTCTGCTCTCCAAAAAAATGTGTCTTCAAAGACTTTGTGAGTTTGTTACCAGGAGGATTTTGCTATGTCCAATACAGGTCAATCACACTAGAACTTGCAGTTTTATATGTATTTATGTATTCTATAAGAAATTTACAGGTAACTACAGTAGTATGACACTGGTCTTGACTTTCCTCTTTGGTACTTTGCCCAATTTTTTAAACCTGTGGAAAGTGGAAACAAACTTTGTTATTCTAAAATGCGCTCAGCTCGAACCTGTCAACATGTAGAAGAATGACATACAGAGCAGGGGAAAATTGAGACCCTTAAACCTATTGTATGGACAGGAAATAGTCTCAGTTCCTTATATGTCAACTCATTAACTGTGCTGCACAAAAGGGTGCAACACCCTATTTTTCTTTTCCCTTTAAACCACCTCCTTTTTCCATAATGCTTCAAGCTGCACCCTCTCTGTCAATAGTTGTGCCCATTGGCTTGTGGTAAATATTCTTCTGTTTATATGTCGATCAGAGGGGAGGGAATTTTCAGGATAAGCAAGTGCCAGGTGGAATTTTTGGTAACTTTTTGTGGGCTTTTCCAACCCAAAGTCTTTCTCCCTTCCTTTTATCCGAGAATCAGAGAAGGTTGCCTTGAAGATCTGGCTTTGTTTGTAGTAACCCTGTGGAATAGCAAGGCTTGAAACTTCACTGATTTTACTATGACTGTGCTCTGAGATATGTGCTGTGAGGATAGGGACTTGACATAACATTTCTTTTCCTGTCATCTCTGATGATGCAGATGCACAAATGAGGTTCTAGTTGTTTACTTGCATGTTAATTTTAAACTTAATTAGTAACACAAGGGGTGCAGGGAATTAGTGTCTGACAAACGGAAGAAGACACGTTGCGTAGGAGAATGAAGCAATGTTTGTTTTTTGGCTCCTAAGAGGTTGTTGCAAACTATGAAGAGAAAAGGAAAACAAAGTTGAACTATAGGAAAATTACTTGAGAGTGTGTCAAGTACTCCTTCCTTTAATTTAAAAGGGTAATGACTGCAAAGGTAAAGAGCACAGCAAAATTTGTCCTGTATTAAAAATAACAAGAGCCAGTATGAACCAGGCTGTTCGTTTCCTGGCAAAGGCATGGGACTAGGTTGCAAAGAAGGAAACATTGGGTATAACCCATATATTTTTATCCACTGGCTCCTCTGAGATTCCTGCAATACATTAATAGCTTTATTCCAGCCTTGTGTTGGTTAAACAGTCAACAGAAGAGATTGTTTCCGCATCCCTATCTAGCCACTACTGAGGCACAGAGAGAACGGCTTTAAGGACCTCTACCAACCTGCTTTACCTTTAATCTTTCCCCTTCCAGGCTCAAAAGCAGCCTTTGTGGACAATCTCACTTGCTGCTATTTCTAAACCCTTTCTTAGATAGTAAAATGGCACCCAGGGTCATATAAAAACTGATGGAAAGTCAAGACCAGGTCTGAGGGGTATGACCTGTGTTATGAGCATTAACCAACAGCATCAGTTGTTCAGGAGATAAGATTTACTGCTGGCTCATGTTGCACTGTTGTTCCTGATATGTTTAGAGGCAATACCTCCAACTTTCCTGCTGTGCATGCCACTGCTTACCTGGAAACACAGAGCAGCAAGATCAAAGCACATGAAGCAGCTACATTGCACTTGCAAGGTGCTTTAAAGTTTTGCACCTCTGTTCTTGGTAAGACTGTGAGCTGTCAGTTGTACAACTTCAGCAAAACACGGTAACTTGGCTCCACAGCTCACTTTTGATTCTGAGAGCCTCTGGAGGGCAAGCACTTGATTTAGAATTGGAGGAAAAGACTGCAAAAGTTCAGTGGGAGCAGGTGAAGGGTGGGAATTACTGTGCAGCTCATGCATGAAAGCGAAGGGGTCACAGTTCCTGCAGCATTTCAGCTTTGAATGAGTATCTCTCTGGAACAGTGCTTTGCACAAGAAGCTTGTCTCAGGTCCTCTCAGCAGCTGGAGATCCTTCTGGTTTTGTTTAGTTTGAAATGTCACTCAGCAGCACTGATGAGCGAGGGCATATGGAGGGGGCACACGCCATCACCCGTGCTGAAGATCATGAGGAACAGATCAGCACTTCTCATCACCAGAAACCACTGCTGGCTTCCAACAGGATCTTTGAGTGCATCTGAGCTGTTGTGGGGGCACCACGTGGAGTTGCCCTGTGAGGTCTGTTTTGCTGTTTTGCCTGGATTATTTTTGGGTGTTACCCTTAACTCTGCTGGGAGAGGGAACAGCACCTTCTGGTTTGGCTGGTCCCAGTTCCTGTAGAGACATTAGGGACGGCTTCCATTTTCTCCACTCTACAGCTCTGTTGTCAAAATTAGGGTTGACATTCGCTATAAGCTCTGGTGTTCAGCATGTTTCTTCTTGCATGTACGGAGAGTTGAAGAGTAAAGAGTGTGCCTCTGCCAGGTAACTGTTTGTCAATCTGCAGACTGGGTTTGAAGTCCATAGCTGTAAAACCTGTTGATATGGTGATATGGTTTGGGGCTTTTTTTTTTTTTTTTTTTTTTTTTTTTGTTTGGT